>CABHPQ010164511.1:0-67484 GCA_902168405.1 Peromyscus aztecus
GGGGGGCCTTCTGGGTAGGGGTGGGGTGTAGGAGGAAGCCTGCCCCCGGCCAGAAGTTGGGGCCAAGGTGGGCAGGTCTTCCCAGGGGTGGCTGGGGCCCAGGGAGGCGATCTAGGGTGCGCGCGCGCGTGGGCACTCACCTTTGTCTAGAAGGGCTTTGTTTTATTTACTTTCCTTCTTTTTTTCTTTTTTTCTTTTTGGAGTAGAGGGTGGATATCATTAAAATATTCTGTGTGGGAGACCACAGTCTTCATGAGCAGAGCTAGTCTGTCTGACTTATTTCCTTTTCAATTTAGAAGACTTTTATCCTCTTCTTCCCTAATACCTCAGGCTACAATCTCCAAAACTGTGCTGAACATGAAGAATTTTTGCCTTGTTCTCATATTACAGTTAGCACTTTCAACTTTTTTACCACTGAGTAGGAAAATAGACCTGGGCTGGTCAAATAGAAAGAACCTTCATTATGTTAATGTATGCTCCTTTTGAATGGAGTTTTTGAGAATAATTTATTTTTTATTTTAAGCGTCACTATAAAAATTCTTCAGGCGCTCGAATTTCCCGGGTTGGGCGCGCGGGGACTGCCGGGAAGCTCTCGGGATGGTTACCCACCGGGCCAGCAGTGGTCCGGAGTCGGGTTTCGGCATGCAGAGCACTGACCTGGGCAACAAGGAGAGCGGCAAGATATGGCACCGCAAGCCGTCGCCGGCCACTCACGACGGAATTATAGTGAACATTGTTCACAGCACTTCTGAATACCATCCGAAAGCTTTGCGGTTTTTGAATGTGACTTTTGATGGCTCAGGCGACTCCTTTATTGCTGGGGACCACCAGGGAAACATCTATACTTTTCACTTGCATGGAAACAGGTTTACTCTTGTTCAGCGAACAGCACAAGCTTGCACAGCCCTGGCCTTTAATCTTCGTAGGAAGTCTGAGTTCCTTGTGGCATTAGCTGACTATTCCATTAAATGTTTTGATACAGTCACCAAGGAGCTGGTTAGCTGGATGAGAGGACATGAATCGTCAGTGTGTTCGATCTCTGTGCACGCATCCGGAAGATACACCATCACTACTTCCTCGGACACAGCTCAGCTCTGGGACTTGGATACTTTCCAGAGGAAAAGAAAGCTGAACATCCGCCAGTCTGTGGGGATACAGAAGGTCAGCGGCGGTGTCCTGCTCTGTGCTTCTCCCATTGTCTGCTTGGTCACGGGATTCAGGGGGACACAATCGGATGATTCTTTGTGTCTTCAGTAGCTGTGATCTCACAGTACAACACTGGCAGAATAGATAGTCGGGATTAACTCAGAATACCGAAATTCTTCTTTTAAATTATTATAGCCGTGAAACTGCCACTGTCGGAAGTGACAGATTTTAAGATGTTTTAGTTGTGAACCCTTTTCCAATTTTGCTATCAACAACCTTAAACATACAGCAGATTTATAAGAATTTCATATTGAACACGGATACCTGTCATCTAGAGTCCTTCATTAACATGTTACTGTACTATGCAGTTTCTTACATGTTAGTATATGATTGATCATCTCTCCCTCTGGTCATTGATTGTTATTTATGTATTTTAAAGTAAATTTAAATTTAAATGCAAACATCATTGTACTTAAGTACTTAAGCCTGCATTTAATCGATCATGGTTGAATTACTTGTTAATAGAATATTTACACATGAAATGCCTGCACATCATTTGGTGAGTGTGACAGATGTGTACACTTGTGACCTGTGTGGGGTGATCTTTACTGTTGCCTGATAAATTTTTATCGTATCCTTTCTTTTCTTTCTTTCTTTTTTTTTCCACAAAGGAGATGTTCTTTTTATTGAGGATTCTTTTTTTTTTACATGTAAAACTTGTTAAAGTGAGTCTGTATTGAGTTGACTATTCCTGATGGCAGCTCACACAGTGGGAATAGCCAAAGCTGTTCAGACAGCATTGTGTTCATTTAGTTAATCCAGGTTATTCCCACTAATATTTGGGTTCACAACTATCTCATCTTAACCAAACAGTAAGTCTTAGCTGTCTTGTGGCTTTTGCTGGTAGCAGTGGCCACTGCTTCTTAAACTTAGAGGAAAAAAATTTAACATGAGAGTAAAATCCCTGCATAGTGAAGCCAAATATTTTAAGGAGTAAGCTGACCAAAACATATAACATACATCCTCTTAGGTGTCCAGAGGGAAAGCCAAAATAAAGCAAGGCCATCGGTCAGTCATGGTCCGTGAAGTCACTGTCACTAACGTTTAATCACCAGAGTGACTGCCAACCGGTGAACTGAAGGGTGGGCAGAGGAGGGTGGCGTGCTCCAAACAAACCCAGATGCAGTATTGCATGCACACATACTAACTTGAAAGTCCATTTGGGTATAGCCAACAATCACATGCATTGAATTCTTTTTATTACGTTCCTTCCTGTTCGTTTCTCAGTTCATAATTACATAGTATGTGGGGAGCCACTTGGCATCTCCCCATCATTGCTTATCCTCACAGCCTGTCATGGGTATTTCTGATGTTTTTTTACTACGGAGTGGTTTTTCTATTATAAAACTCATATAAATTGAACTATTTGGTAATAATTTCTTTAAGGCCTGTTTTATGTATTTTGTTCCTTTTAATCACTAATTAGTACCCTATATGTAAATATACTACCTTTTAAAAGAAAAAAAATCTTCAGAAAAAATTCATAATTAAATAATTTAAAACTTTGTCACTTACTTTCTTGTATACACTGAGAATGGAATGTTACCAGCTTTTACATTTTTACTGTGTCATATCTGGTTAATTGGTGAGCCTGCCAAGCCACCTTTCATCCATAGACAAATCCTGAGAGATGTTCTGTGCGCTTTTCTCAACCCACTGTGGTAGTTTGCTTGTTAGTACCTTAGTGAGGGCTTATACATCTATGCTTTACAAGGATGTTGCCCGTGATAGTGTTTTCTTGTTGGGTTGTTACCTGACCTTAATATGAGGATAATGGAGCCTCATAAGACAGTTTTAGTAGTATTTCCTGCTATTCAACAAAAATGTGAGAAAACTTGTCAGTAATTCTTTAAATGTTTAAAGATTTCATCAGTAAAGACTTCTGTTTAACCCTGTGGTTTTCTCTACTGAAAAGAAAGTAACTAATAAATCAAAAACCTTCATCATCACTGGTCTGGATAGTCTATTTCCTTTTGATTTAGTAAGTTGTACATTCTAGGAAATCACCTGTTTTTCTATTTCCAACAAATTATTCAATTTGTGAATATGGAATTCTTCATGAATGTATAATAGGATTCTCCAGATCTATAATACTAAGTGGAATGACTTGTTTTGCACAAATAATTTTATTTATTGAGTTCTTGTCCTTTTGTGTGTGTGTGGGAGGGGGGGTAGGTTAGTATAGCCTGTGGTTTGTTTAATTATGTTTTCCAAGCCAACTCTTTGTATCCTCATCCTTTCTCATTTTCTTTCTGATTTTGATTTCATGGCTTTCTGCTCTAGTTTGCATCCATTCCACTGTTCTTTGAAATTAGTGTTCTCTCCTTTTTCTAGTTTGTCCTCTGAAATTAAGTTGTTTTGTTTGTATTTTTCTTTTGTTCTTATGTACATATTTATTGTAATGACTTTTATTCTTAGAACCAGTTTTTTTTTTCTAGAACTTACATTTGCTGTGTCATGGTTACATTTTGTTCCAGGTTCTTCTTAATAAGTTTTTATTTCTTCTTTGCATCTTTGTTGATGAAGAGTGTTCTGTTTAATTTTCATATTTGTTTTCTTCAATAATTGATTGATTAATTCCCAAATATTGTACTATTTTGGCCATAAAAGATACATTAGCTGAATATAATCCTAATTCATTGACATGTTGTGCCCCAGTGTCCCATGAATATTGAGAAGAACTTGTCTCCAGCTATTAGTGCACTCAATGCTGTTATGTGTCTGCAACAACCTTCAAGTGATGGTATTCTGTCTCCTTGGTGAATTTTAGAGCAGATGTTCTTTGTTCATTGTAATCTAATATCTCTGCCTTATGTTTAAACTTTCCCACAGTTACCATTTTTGCTTGCCAGGGGCCAAATGTGGTTGGCCCAGCCTGAGCATTTTCTTCTGTGCAACCCTAACTAGCACGGAACCATCTTTCTATGTTTTCTAATTCAGAGAAACTATTTATGAAGAATGAATTTGTATGGGACTCTTCCACTATAGTCAAAAGTGAAATGGATGCTCAGGCAGGGAGGAGACTAATCTGTTATACCAGCGCTGTGCTTCTGAAGCTGTGGCCAGACTTTGGGAAGAGGTGTGAATAAAGGAGAGAAAACACTGAATTTGTTCATTATTTTTAAAGAGTACATTCTGTTTACCAAGCTTTTGAAGATCTGTAATTCAATAGATGTGTAATGTCCATAATGCATGCTAGTAGTAGATAGAAGAGCTCTAAGCTAGCAAACACAGGCACTACTTTTGGGTTAAACACTGCTATGTCCACTCAGGAATTCACTTGTCTCATCCATGAAGCAAAAATATGAGGTGGATAAAACTCTTAAGTCTCTCTACCTAAAATTCAATGATTCTGACTCCTTTGAGTGACATTGTTGTTTTATCCTTTTGCAAAATGAGAAGGTTTGTTATGGTGACTCCCTTCAGTGATGGTGACAATATGTTTTTCAAAGATATTGGGTGATATATAAATTCAAAGTAATTCAGGCATGTTTAGATAATGTTTAATGCTCTCTGTAGCAAGAATCCTAAAAGTTCTTATTAATAAAAACAAACCCAGAGCCAGGTATTGGCGTGAACGCTGGAAGATCAGAGAAGCAGAACAGGCCACAGCCACCTTACCTTGCCAATTCCTCAGCTGATCCTGTTTCCTCAGACTGGAAGCCTCTGTGTCCTTATCCAAATGGATCTCAGCTGAACTGCTTCTTGAAAGTCTAAAAGCTTAATGAGCTAAAAGCTTCTAGTTTCTGGTCTTCATGCCTTAAATACCTTTCTGCTTTCTGCCCTCACTTCCTGGGATTAAAAGCTCACTTCTTGGGATTAAAGGCGTGAATCACCACGCCTGGCTATTTTCAGTGTGGCCTTGAACTGACAGAGATTCATGCCTCCAGAAGGCTAGGATTAAAGGTGTGAGGGCCATCATTTTCTAGCCTCTGTATCTAGTGGCTGTTCTGTTCTCTGAACCCAGATAAGTTTATTAGGGTGCACAATATTTTGGGGAACACAATACCACCACACTCGGTTAGCTTTCATAAAACTATGACAATGTCTGAGCATTTGTTGTATTGCCTAGTACACATATATGTGCTATTAAATAAAAGAACAAAGTCTTTAAATATGTGTCTTCTAGAACAGGTACAAAGCATTTGTTTATTTTTCCTGGCAAAGGTATTGAGAAAAATGGAAATTAAAACCCGCTGCTAATCTAAAAAAATATATATTTGTTGTAATTTTTCTTTTCTTTTCCTGCTGCTTCACTGAAACCTGGAGAAGACTTTGGGCATTACTGATACTGGGGGTAGATTTCCCCACTGTCCATAGGCTGATTTTATATTAAAGCTTGCATGGTTCTCCTTCTGTACTTAGATTCTCTTCATCAATTGATTACTGCCACCAAGGACCCTGAGTACCTCTTCATCTAGAACAGTAAAATAAAGCAGACAGAAAACATCACATAAATGCTGAATTGTAGAAGTTACAATGCCTTTGATATATCTGGGGGCTTGGGCCTAAGAATGTTCTTTTGTTTTGTTTGTTTTAGAACTACACTGGCAAATCACTGTTAAAATATTTTCACAGCATTTGTGAATCAGATATTTTTTGAAAATTATGTTCTTTATGTTAACTGCCCCTTTACTTATTTGTGATACAAAAAGGAAAAAGTTTCTAGAAACTCACTTTGTCTATGAGATTGTGCTCCAGCTGGTGATTCTCAGACCTCTTGGCATGGTTCACTTTCTGTTCCAATAAAAACAGTCAATCAATAAACACATAATTGCTAATTCATACATTGTTTAATTCTCTATTAAATATCTAGGACCACAGAGAGATTTTGTTCATTGATGTAAATCCATCAGCAGGGGCAGTCTACAGGATGGAGTAGAATACACATTTATTAAAAGAAAGAGAGAGAGAGAGAGAGAGAGAGAGAGAGAGAGAGAGAGAGAGAGAGAGAAAGGAAGGAAGGAAGGAAAAAAGAAAGAAAGAAGAAAGAAAGAAAGGAAAGAAAGAAAGATAGAAAAGAAGAAAGGTGGTTTATAGTTATCTCATGGTTATGATTATTGACAAAATTATTATAAAATATCTTCAAATTAGAGTTGAGGTTAGTCTATGCATACAAATAAATAAGTAGCAATAGGTCACTGCCTTTTCTTGTTTTGTGTGTCCAAGTATGACAACAATATAATTATAGATTTGTTGCAGAGTCTCCACTTGGAGGAGAAATAAAACTGTAAATGTTTTCCTGTAAAATTACTAAAATACTGATTTATTATGATACTGAATTTTAGAAACTGCAGTGTCCAGAATATCTTCAAGCTATTGTCATTTTTATCAGTACAATTGTCTGTCCATAATAGGTAACAAACATTAACATGTAATAAAAAGGAGCTGATCAAAGAAAGTCTGCCTCTTCTTTGTCCTTTTAAAGTACATACTTCTGTGATGATCATGGAAATAGTCTTGCCTACATGTATCTCAGATTTGCTGTGTGCTTGTGGAAGGGACAAAATCAGTTAAACTTTTACAGAATATATATTCTGGAGAAGTGGTCAAGCAAATAAATTAGTAATTATTATTCAATCTAATATCAAGAATGGTAGTGACACAGAGCCAGGGAGGTGTGAAGAATGGCTTTGATGACAGCAATGGTTGCAGTGCATTTCTGTACATGAGCTCAATCTTAAGGTATAAAGGAGATTGAAATAGAAATAAGAGAGAGCTCAGGCAGAATGACATAATGAAACATGGAGTTCTGAATGATTCTCAAATAGTTTTCTAGCGCTAGGAGACAACTAAACATAGATCTAGAAGTTGGGGATATAGAAGGATGGATATCTACCAGCCTTTAGCATAAATGCTTAGCTATCTTTCAATTTCAAATTCAGAGTCTGAGGGCCGTTAGACAAGGATATAGTCTTTGGTGGTATGGGAGACATAATACAGAGGAAGGCATCTATCTATTACTGAACACCTCTACTATTGGAGTGTGTGTTTGGTAATCATTTGTTAAAGCGAAAATGCTTTATTATCACTGAGTTAATCTTTGCATACCTGAATCCTACATGGTGCTTAGGCAACCTTGGTAACTGAAATGTGTAGAAATTGTATTCTTTGGCCACATATGAATAGTAAGGACCATTAACACATATCTGAATCACAGGCAGGTGACCAAAGTATTAAAGCCATGGATTACCAAAACAATTGGAATTACATGTAAAATATTGTTTGGGTAGAGGAGCATATGCCGAGGCCACTAATGATGCCGAAGCAGGAGGATGGACTGAGTCAAGGTATTTGAGGCAAACTTGGACAACAGAATTCCTGTCTGAAAGGGAAATAAGGAATAACACCTGGAAGGACACTGTGAAAGATAAATTATAGTGTGATTCGTGTCCAGTATCTGCCTCTCAGAATTAAAATGTTTTACTACACCTTCTAAGAGGGCTTATGGCTGGTGGTGGTCATCACTTGCCAACTCACACAAGTTGATTCTGATGTAGCTATAATTGCCTTGTCCGTGATCATGCTCCCCATCACAGGGCTCTTGAATCGAATTATTGATGGATGTGGACAGGAAATCATTGACCCTTCTTAACTCGGAATTGAAAAAAAAATGATTAGTGAACAGTTGAGAATTCCCACTGAGTTCTTCTAAACTATGCTGTATGTCTGATTCTCCCAAATGGAGCCTTGCCTGCTGTGATTTATTTTTCAACTCCTTTTTAAATGTTATTTTCCAAAGCAGCAAGATGCTGCATGTGGATTTATTGGGAAGAACTCAGAAGGAATAATCAAAAGGAATGAGGAAAAGAAGGCAGATTGGAAAGGGGCCAGGGGAGGAACTGACCTGTAGCATACATGGAGCTAAGGCCTTAGAAGGTACATTGAGGTTATTCTGTTGAGAATTCTTTTTTTTTTTTTAGATCCATACCCCATTTTTAATTGGATTGTTTGGTATTTTGGTGTCTAGTTAGTTGAGTTCTTTATATATTTTGGAGATCAGCCCTCTGTCAGATGTGGGGTTGCTGAAGATCTTTTCCATTCACTTGGCTGCTATTTTGTCTTATTGACCGTGTCCTTAGAGAAGCTTCTAAGTTTCAGGAGGTCCCATTTATTAAATGTTGCTCTTAGTTTCTGTGCTGCTGGTGTTATATTTAGGAAATGGTCTCCTGGGTCAATGCGTTCAAGGCTACATCTCAATTTCTCTTCTATCAGGTTCAGTGTAACTGGATCTCTGTTAAGGTCTTTGATCCATTTGGACTTGAATATTGTGCATGGTGATGGATATGGATCTATTTGCAATCTTCTACACATCAACATGCAGCTATGCCAGCACCATTTGTTGAGGATGTTTTCTTTTGTCCATTGCACAATTTTGGCTTCTTTGTCAAAAATCAGGTGTTCATAGATGTGTGGGTTAATGTCAGTGTCTTCAGTTTGGTTCCATTGGTCCACATGTCGGTTTTTATGCCAATACCAAGCTGTTTTTATTACTATAGCTCTATAGTAGAGCTTGAAGTCAGGGATAGTGATACCTCCAGAGATTCCTTTATTGTATAGGATTGTTTTAGCTATCCTCTTTTTTTTCCATATGAAGTTTAATATTGTTCTTTTGAAGTCTGTGAAGAATTGTGTTGGTATTTTGATGGGGATTGCACTGAATCTGTAGATTGCTTTTGGTAAGATTGCCATTTTTACTACATTGACCCTACCTATCCATGAGCATGGGAGATCTTTCTATTTTCTGTTATCTTCTTTAATTTCTTTCCTCAGAGACTTCAAGTTCTTGTCATACAGGTCTTTCACTTGTTTGGTTAGAGTTACTCCAAGATATTTTATGTTATTTATGGCTATTATAAGGGTTGATGTTTCTCTGATTTCTTTCTCATCCCATTATCATTTGTATATAGTAGGGCTACTGATTTTTTTAGTTAATCTTGTATCCTGCCACATTACTGAAGGTGTTTATCAGTTTCAGGAAATCACTGGTAGAATATGAGGGATTATATATGTATATATATATATATATATACATATATATATTATAATATTATCTGCAAATAGCGAAAGTTTGACTTCTTCCTTTCCAATTTGTATGCTCTTGATCTCCTTTTGTTGTTTTAGTGCTCTAGCTAGAACTTCAAGTACTATATTGAATAGACAGAACAATATAAAATGCCTGAAAGACATTTAAGGAATTTCTCACCATCCTTAGCCATCAGGGAAATGCAAATCAACACAACTCTGAGATACCACCTGTCAGAATGACTAAGATAAAAAAAAAACACTGAAGACAGTTTATGTTGGAGAGGATGTGAAGTAAGGGAAATACTCCTCCACTGCTGGTGGGTGTGTAACCTTATAAATACACTCTGGAAATCAGTATGGTGGCTTCTCAGAAAATTGGGAATCAACCCACATCAAGACCCAGCAATACAACTCTTACACATATACCCAAAATATGCTCAACCATACCATAAAGAAACTTGTTCAGCTATGTTCATAGCAGCATTATTCATAATAGTCAGAACCTAGAAACAATCTAGATGCTCCTCAACTGAAGAATGGATAAAGAAAATGTGGTACATATACAGAATGGAGTATTATTCAGTGGTAAAAAACAATGACATCATGAAATTCGTAGGCAAATTGATGTAACTAAAAAAAAATCCTCATGAGTGAGGTAACCCAGACTCAGAAAGACAAACATGGTATGTACTCACTCATAAGTGGATATTGGATGCAAAGCAAAGGATAACCAAGCTGCAATCCACAACCCAAGAGAAGTTAAGTAAAAAGGAGGACCCTAAGAGGGACACTCATGGATCTCCCCAGGAAGAGGAAATAGATAAGATCTCCTGGGTAAAACTGGGAGGGAGTAGAGAGGGGAGGGGATAGGAGATGGAAACATGAGGGATGGAGAGGGAGAACAATGAAAGCGATATTTTGATGGAGGTAGATGTTATGGAGTTAGAGAGAAACCTTGTGCTAGAGAAAGCCCCGGGAACCCACAAGAATGACCCCAGCTAAAACTCCTAGCAATAGTGGAGAGGGTACCTGAACTAACTTTCCCCTGTAATCAGATTGGTTATGACCCTAATTGTCATCGTTGCACCTACATCAAATAACTAATGCAAGCAGATGCAGAGACCCTCGGCCAAATACTTGGCTAAGCTCCTGGAGTGCAGTTGAAGAGAGGGAGGAGGAATTTTAGGAGCAAGGGGGATCAAGATCATGATGGAGAAATCCACAGTGATAGCTGGCCCAAGTTCATGGGAGCTTAGGGACTCTGTACTGACAGCTGGGAAACCTCCGTGGGAACATCCATGGGACTGAACTAGGCCCTCTGACTGTAGGTGACAGTTGTGTGGCTTGATCTGTTTGTGGGGCCCCTGGCAGTGGGACCAGGGTTTATCCAGGGTACATGAACTGACTTTTTTTTTTTTTGGTTTTTCGAGACAGGGTTTCTCTGTGTAGCTTTGCGCCTTTCCTGCAGCTCACTTAGTAGCCCAGGCTGGCCTCGAACTCACAGAGATCTGCCTGGCTCTGCCTCCCGAGTGCTGGATTAAAGGCGTGTGCCACCAATGCCTGGCATGAACTGACTTTTTAAAGACCATTCCTTAATGTGGGATACCTTGCTCCTTGATGCATGGGGGAGGGGCTTGCTTCTGCCCCAACTTGGTATGCCAGCCTGTATTAACTCCCCAAGGGAGAAATTACACACTATGAGGAATGGATGGAGGGTGGGGGGAAATTGTTGGGTGTGGGAGAATGGAAGGGAGGGGGAGATGTGGATGGTATGTAAAATGAAAAAAATGAATTTTTAAAATTACAAATTACAGATGGTACTTTGGGAAGTTTCTTTTAAGTGTTGTTCTTACAGAATCCTTCCCACTTGAGGAAGGAAGCATAGCCTCATGTCCATAGATGATACTGTCTCTGAGCAGTTGATGTTCCAGGGAACAGTTAGTGAAATGGGTAAAGCAGCTTTCTCTTTGTTGCTGGAGAGCTTCTCTCCAGCTCCCAAGTCCCGCCAGTCCTGGAACCCATTTACAAAATAAACACACAGACTCTTATATTATTTAAACTGCTTGGCCATTAGCTCAGGCCTATCATTGTCTAGCTCTTACTCTTATATTTAGCCCATTTTTATTAATCTATACTTTGCCACGTGGCTCATGGCTTATTGGTACCTTACATCTTGCTTGTTCTGGTGGCGGCTCCAGGCAGTCTCCTCCTCCACCTTTCAGTTCCCTCAATTCTCCTCTCTGTTAGTCCCGCCTATACTTCCTCTCTGGCTACTGGCCAATCAGTGCTTTATTTATTAACATATTTGTCATACAGAATATCCCACAGCACTCTTCACAAAGACAATTCTCTTTGAGGGAAACAGGGATGACTCATGTGCAATTTATATTTTCAGCAGAGAGGGAGGAAATGCAGAACTTGAAGAGGAACTCTAAACGAAGTTTCTAAGTCTTCGTCACAATTATTCAGTCAGTAGGCATTCTCTGTATCTGGTAGTCTACTTGTGGCTTCATTCGTTCTTCATTAATTCACTCTCTCTAACTTTCAGAAGAGAATCATGTCATTGTTATCATTTGCACCTGAAGATAAGAATATTTGCTCAAGATTATACAATTGCCATGATATGAACTAAATTGCCATTTTGCACTAACTCCATGTATTAAATATATTTCTTTGAAATTTCTCAAGAATATCCACATCTCAAAGGTGAACAGGTTCATTTAAACTGAGTGAGACAATAAGTGTGTTAAGTATTTCCATATTATACATGTAATGTTAATAATTTTGAGCAGGTATGTGGCCCACAGTTATAATTTTAGCACTTGGGAAGCTGAGGCAGGTGCATTTCTAGGAGTTGTAGGTTAGTCCGATTTACATTTTAAGACCCCATATCTAGCCTCCACCCCCCAAAAATACTAGTTAAAGGCATTAATTATGGCTACCTATGTTTTCAAGTGCATGAACTTTATAACAGAAAAATTTGCCCATGGTACTGCTAGCAAAGCAAGGACCTAGGGACACATGCATGGATCAAAAGAGGTTTCCTTGCACAGAACTGTCACTCAAGAGCTCCTGCATCATTCATGTGAACTAGAAAAACTGAGGAGGATGAAATTCAACAGAGTAAAGCTGTTCAGAGACGAATTTGAATGGGCTTGGCACTCTTAAAAAACCATTTATTTTGTTTTCATTAGCAATTTCACTGTTTTGTATACAAATAACAGGAGTTTGTTTTGAGCCTGTGTTCCTCTGTATTCTTTCAGGACAAGCTGGACATTTTTTCCAAATGGATAATTGGTCTCATCAGACAAAGTTTCTTGTCAATAGCTTTAATTAGAAGTGATAAAACAGTGAGGCCAAAAATAGGAAACAAGTTTTCAGGAAAATATGTGAATAATTTTTATTTCTTTTATCACTCCTTCCCCAGATTTACATATTCAACTGTGGAATATTAATAATTGGCTCACAGAAACTTACATAAATTATAATTTTATACAATATCATTTTCTTTCTTAACCCTTAGAACAATTAAGAAATTAACAAATGTATCGGGGGAAATGTTCTTTAAGATGAAACAACATGGAACCAAAAATGAAGACAAAGCTTACATAAAGGGGATCTAATATTTGAGGGCAATGTCTGAGAGGCTTCATGACTACTCAGATGTCTTCAGCTGAGTGAGCTGCAGCAAGAGTAATGCACTTAAGCGAATCCCCTTGAAGGTCAGAGGTTTATTTGTGAATCAAGAAATGGAGAACCCAGGGATGGAGCTCTACTGAGTAGAGGAGTGGCATAAATGAATATGTATAAAAGCTGCATAACCTGGTGCATGAGCTGGCTCTTTGGAGCCCATTTCCTACAGTGGAACACCTTGCACAGCCTTGATGCAAGGGGAGGGGCTTGGACCTGTCTCAATTGAATATATCAGGCTTTGCTGATGCCCCATGGGTGGCCTTAGCTTTCTGAAGGAAAGAATGGGGGGTGGATTGGGGGAAAAGGCTGGTGGGGGAACGGGAGAAGGGATGAGAGGGGTATTTGTGGTTGGTATGTAAAATAGATAAAAAATTTCTTAATAAAATAAATAAATAAATAAAAGCTGCATAACAAGGTGATCACTTACACAAGAGACAGAGGCAGAAGGAAGGCCTGAATCTCAGGTTTAGAAGTTGGGAGACTGAGTTAAGGAAATAGAAAATATTCAGTGACAGAGGAGGGGCCATAAAAGGTTTCTATGTTATTGAATTTGGCTCAAGGTGTGCCAGGAAATATGTTTATGAAGTCAGTGAAGAATCCCATGCTGAAGATAAAGTTCAGATTCATAACCATACTGTACAGAACAAAAACCATAAAAAGTAGCAAGTCCAACTCAGGAGTCAAACCATAGAATTTTAAACCACAAGGTCAAAATTGAAATATTAGATGCTATTATAGTTTATGATATGGCAGTATAACATCCAATCCATCCATTTTTTTTGAAACAAGGGTTCTCTGTGTAGCTTTGAATCCTGTCTTGAATCTCACTCTGTAGCCCAGGCTAGCTTCTAACTCACAGAGATTCACCTGCCTCTGCCTTCGAGTGCTGGGATTAAAGGCATGTGCCACCACTCCCCGGCTTCCATCCAAAATTTAAGGAAAATAAAGTTATTATTGTGATTGAGAAGAAATAATACAGCAATGATCCTGGAAAAAGAATAACCCTTTCTGTACCACTGATAGCCATGTACCAAGAAAGGGACTTGACCACTCCTACAAACCTATAAAAGTTGACTCTAAATAGATTAGGGGTAAAATACGTTGTGTGGCATGAATCCTGGACATCATACATGCCAGGTCAGCACTCTAAACTGAGCTGCACCCCTAGCCCTTTTTAGTTTGTTCAGAGACAGATCCTGCTAAGTTTCCCACATTGGTCTCAAACTTATTATCCCCCTACCTCAGTCTCTTGAGTGGCAATTAAAGGCCCAGGATACTAAACCCAGATGAGCCTACTTTTCAGAGCTTAAAACATCAAAATATTCATAAAAAGCACAGATACGACTATTAACACATTTTGTAAAGCAAATATATATGTATATATTTATGTATAATTCTAAAAACATAAGTAACAGAGAATAACAAATAAGCTAGACCTCATCAGAAGAAGGATCATAGCAAAGCAAGCAGCCACATAACTAAAATCACAGCACATGGGAGGTAGAGACAGGGTCAGGAGTTCAAGGTCATCCTTAGCTATATGACAAGTGAAAAAAAAAGTGTGTGTGGGGGGAAGAGCCACACAAGGAAACTCTGTGCTCCAAATGGAACTGTCTAGAAGATGTGAAGCCACCTATGCATTGGGAGACATTTACAAACCATTTGTACCCACAGATACTGAATTCAAACCAATACAGAACTCTTAAATCCCAAAATAAGATTAAAATAAACCAATGGGTCAAAATTATAAATAAAGACATCTCTAATAATACAATAATAAATAATTACATCTCCCAAAATGTGCACATATTAAACAAATGGAAAGATTATTAATAATGTCATCATGGCACACCCTGGTACTATGGTACTCCACCTAGAACATCTATAGTAACAAAAGTGAAGTAGAGAAATTAGTATCTCCATGCGTTATTTTAGGTATTTTGGAAAGCAGTTTGGAACTTTTTCAAAATATTAAATATAGGATTGCCAGATCACTCAGCTATAAATCCAATATAATTTTTAAAAACTGGTGTTAACAAAGAAAATCTTTTACATTTATCTTGGTAAGATGATTCATAATAGATTAAAAACCTTAATGTTTGTTAAATTTTGAATTAGCAAACCACATGTGCGTTCAGTGTCCATTCAGTGTAGTACCATTAATCAAAAGAAAGGAATGAAGTATTGATGCAAACCATGTCATGAATGAATGAATGTTGAAACATAAATGTGAAAGGGACTCTTGAACTCACAGAGATCCACCTGCCTGTCTCCCTAGTGCTGGAATTAAAGGCATGCACCACCACCATCTGGCTGAATGTAGATTTTTCTTTTTTTTTTTCTTTCTTTTTTTTTTTTTGGTTTTCCGAGACAGGGTTTCTCTGTGTAGCTTTGCGCCTTTCCTGCAGCTCACTTAGTAGCCCAGGCTGGCCTCGAACTCACAGAGATCCGCCTGGCTCTGCCTCCCGAGTGCTGGGATTAAAGGCATGTGCCACCACCGCCTGGGAGAATGTAGATTCTTAAACATCTAATTCTGCAAGGGTTTCCCAAATCTCAGGATCGCCTTCAGCCAAGTGCCCCTTGATGCTCTAATGGCCTTTAATATACTTTTATAGGTGTCCAATAAAGAGTACAGCAGGGTTTGGAGATCCAGTCCAAGCATTCTGACTCTTCACTTTCTTAGTGGATAATCCTAAAATTTCCCCTTGTTGTTTCATGTTTCATGTCTAGTGGTAAAGTAATAAAATTTATATTGGAGACTTACATTATGGTATCACAAAATATTTTCCTCACAAACATATAAATCATGGTGTGATGTCAAAAGAATTTGAACAGCTACTGCTTTGTAGTAATTACTAGTGACTGATGGCAGGTACTTGACCACTCTGAATCATACAACTGTAGAATAGGCAAACACTGGGAATGACCACACTGGGTTCATGTGGTGGAGACATTAAAATATTTAATGCAAACTTGGTGTATAAGCAGAATTGCATCCTTCAAATGACTGCTATTTCTTGCTATACACATTTTTGTTATTATTATGAAGTGGTATACCCTTGTTAACATACACTTTAGATAGTCACTTTTAAAAATGAGGAAAGAACTCAAGAGGCTGAGACAGGAGGATTGCTGCAAATTTGAGGATTATTTAGACTACATAGCAGAACAAAACAACTCCACCATTTCCTTTCCCCCTTGAAATCTGAGCTTTAAAATTCCATAGTGCTATAGTTGTTGTTGTGGTTTCCTTTTCTTTTTTTTTCTTCTAAAATACAACACAGGAAGGAGCTACTTTGTGTCTGACTGTATCTATAACTGTTGTAGATGTTACTACTGCCAAAAGGGTTGGCATTCACTGGAAATATTAATAGTCTTATTTTAATGACTTGTGATTGTCACAACAAAGTTCTTCAGTAAGTGCACCTTTAAGTTTAGCCTCATCAGTAAGAAAACTGGAACAAAATGGTAAATTCTAAGGAAATGCACTGCTTTTCCACCCTTTATAGAGTCTGGGGATAAATGCATTATTTTATCATCAAATACTTCTTCAATACTGAGTTTATAGCAGATTGTTTTTTGAAATTTTCCTTATAAATGGTTTGCTGGACAGAACATGGTCTAACACCAAAGCAGTCAGGACATCACCTGCTGCCCTTCATCCTTTGAGTCTTCATGAGCTTGAATCTTTAATGTAGCCCAATTTCAGGTGTGGCATTCACAGCAGCAGCAAGGTTGTCTTAAGACTTAGGATAACTAGCTTTTTGTTTAGGAAACAAAAGTCCTGTCAAGATACTGGTGGTCCTTGTTTTCCTCTCATCTATGGTAGGAAAACTGTAGTGTCTGATTCTTGAAAGGAATGTCATGTCCATTTTCTTCTAACACAGAGAGAGAGAGAGAGAGAGAGAGAGAGAGAGAGAGAGAGAGAGAGAAAGAGAGAGAGAGAGAGAGAGAGAGAGAGAGAGAGAGAGAGAGAGAAACCCTCATTTCTAAATCTCTGTATGTGAAGTCAGCCTTTCTTCTTTTTTTTCTTTTTGGTTTTTCGAGACAGGGTTTCTCTGTGTAAGTTTTGTGCCTGTCCTGGATCTCACTCTGTAGACCACGCTGGAGCCTTTCTTTTAAAACTGATTTTGCAAAATGGTAGAGTGCTTTAAAGTTGTGCTGTTTCCTTTTTCTGACAAAATTCCTAAATAAAGCTTTTTAAACATTGGATGCTTGATATGCAGCATTTAGAAACTACACAAAATTTGGTGGTAGATACGGTACTCTGCCTTCTCCCCCCCCCCACCACCACTGAGTTAATGTCAATAGTCTCTGATGTCCTGCTGAAGAGTTTGCCCGCAGGAAAACGATCCCTAAGGGTGTATGAACTCCAGCAGCCAGCTGCACACTCTTGAGTAGCTGACAGACACAGAGATCAGAAGAGAGAGGACCCAGAGGCACGAGGACCCAGAGCTGCGAACTTGGTGTTGGTCCAGGACCCTTTCCGTGATAGAGACCTCCTAACCTCATCTGGGTAAGGGCGGGGCTTCTGATCTGCCCTTACTGCTGCTGACTCCATCCGCAGGAGGCAAGCCATTATGCATCTAATCAGAGCAGTATTTTAAGCTTACTCTCCAAGCAACATCTCTGCAAAAGCAACTCAAGCTGGTAAGAGAGACTTCTGCTCCGGACCCTAAAGAGTGTGGAGACCTTCCCGGCGAATTGTCTCTCACCCTGCGGAGCACGCCAGCTCATTTATGGGAGAAGGAGGTTGGTCCTTGCCACTCACTCTCCTCCTGTCTTCAGTAGGAGCGGGGACGGGGAGATATGCTTCAGTGCGCACGAAAGTGACCAAGTGCAGTTGGCTGCCTGGGCAGCGACCTGGGCGCGGGTCCTTTCCTCCTCCCGCGGCTATGGCCGCCCGGTGCACGCTGAGCTCAGCACTGGACCATCCTGGACTTGCCTTCTAAAGCGTCTATCAGTGTGTGTGTCAGGGGACAGGGAGTGGGGAGGTGGGGGTGGGATCTCTGGAGAGGGCTCCTGGCTTCCTATGGAGAGAAGTCAGTGAGCAGTGACTGACCAGACCAGAGGAGGCAAAAGAGCAGGGGCGAGTGAAGGAGTACCCAAGAGGGCGGCGACATGAAATTCAACGCTGCACACTACCTGCTGTGCTTGCTGCCTGCACGTTCTTAGCACCAGGTGAGTCCAGAAGCATGAGGCCCCAAGCCAGGCGGCTGCTCTGGTCAAGGGAAAGGCACTTCCCACCTAAACAAGATGCTAGCTGAGTGATTCAGGCTCAGAATCCTTGGAGAGAGCAGAGCCCCTCTACAGTTCCTCCAGGTTCCTGGGGAAAGTCTCAGGATTGCCTCCCTTCAGGGATTAAGAGCTTCTCTTTAGAGCAAAATGAAGACACCCCATCCCCCAGCTAAAGTTGAGAAAGGAATGTCCCCAGAGTGCATGTTTACATTAGACCCCTACTAGCAATTAGGGACTCCGCCCCCTGCACCCTTAACCCCCCCCCCCGTCCCCTCGCTCCCCCCCCCCCCCCCCAGGGTCCCAGTTCCCCAGTGGAGGGAATTCTAAGGTTTTGGGAGCCAGGGAAAGCAGAGGGTACTAAGACTTGTGCAGTAGTCCCCAAACTCCTCTGGTGACCAGGCTGAACTCTTGAGTGGTAGCAGGTGGCTTCCTTTGGCCGTGTTTAAAGTTACAAAATATCTTTTAGGTATCCTAGGTTTTTTGTTTTTCCATATAAAGTTAAGTATTGTTCTTTCCAAGTCTGTGAAGAATTGTGTTGGGACTTTGATGGGGATTGCATTGAATCTGTATATTGCTTTTGGTAAGATTGCCAGTGGGAAGGGGCTTGGACCTGCCTAGGCTCAGTGTGCTGGGCTCTGCTGACTCCCCTTGGGAGACCTCCACTGGGGGATGTGGAGATGCCGGGTGGCTTGGGAAAGAGGGCTGGGGGTGGGAGGAAGGAGGAGGGGTGATCTGTGGATAGTATGTGGCATGAGTAGAAAATTCCTTAATAAAGAAAAAAATTAAATTAAATTAAAAAAGAAAAAGAAACAATAAACAAAAATAAAAAATAAAGTTACAAGATAGTACCCAGGCAGAGAAGTATCTAATTGGGAACAATTGGGAACTGTGCTCCATCACTGGCCATGGATGAGAATTTCAGCCCCAGTACAGAGGACCTATTTTTAGTGGAGATTTCAAAGGCACTGACTGAGAAGTGCTTTGTGACTGCTGCTGAGGATCCAGTCTCAAAGTTGCTGATGGGTTTGGTTTCTTCTCCTACAAGCACAGCACAAGGGTGGCCTGTTTCAGTGCCCTGGACTGAATTTATTCTGCATGCCTTGAGCACCCTACTGGCATCAGCCCCTTTCCCTTGGCCTCCGTGAAATAAAATAACACACACAGGGTGTGGGTTCTTTCAAATCCAAATGAATGGAGACACTATCTGATTGTATAACTTACCAAAAATAAAGGAGACACACAACTGTCCAAGATTCAGAGAAAAGGGATGAAGCAGGCTCACAGACTCTTAAAAGCAAGATGATGAATTCATGCTCTTGTTTCTTGTACATGTTTCTTTCAGGCCTGAAAACCTAACTTTCCTTCCATGCAGAAACTGCTCCATTTAGCTTCAAAAATTGACAAACTTGGTCTTTCCTTGAGCACAACCCAAGTGACTTTACAAGACTGAAATCGAACTTGAGTTTTATTTTTTCTAAAGATTTGCTTGTCAATGCAATTTATAATATGCTTTTTCTTAGAAAAAGAAATCAACTGTTTCCCATTTTTTAAAAATAAGACTTCTGTAAATAATGAGCTTTTTTGAATAATGTGGTAAACACCAAAAAAACTAATAAAGTTTTTCTTCCAGTCCTTGCCATTTGCTCTCACCTTCTGCTTCTTTTGTGCATTCTTTTGAAGAAGGGGCATTTCTAAAATTTGTGCTTAAGTAGATGCCAGTCAACATACTCATTAAGCAGTAAATGGTGGAACAAGGGAAACCCAGCCTACAGTGGCATGAAAGACAGTTAAGAATCTCTTGAGTTCCTATAGTCCATTTGCTTTTTAAAGCAGCTGCCATTCGAGTAAGCAAGCTCTATAGTCTCCACCCAAAGCTTGTTCTAGTTCCTTAATGCTGTGGCCACCAACTTCCCTATCTAGGAAAGTATTCATTTCTATAGGTATCATTAAGACTGAAGGTCAATGCATTTATTACAAAATTTTAAGTTATTCTTATTTGGAATTAGACAGAAACCTTCTACAATATTGGCATTTGAATTTTACAAAGAATACAAGAGGGAATTGAAGAGTAAATTTCCATAATTAGTAACCCATACATGATTGCTCTGGGTCGTTTTATTGCACTAGATCCCCAGGTCACCCTCTGATGGTAAACATATTAAGACAGGTACTTTATGGTAGTATTCTAGCTAACGGGGTGACAATTCTCATATAATTTGACCTTTTAAATAGGAAGGATTGGTAGCTGTCTGTTCTGTTTGCTTTCCCCTTTACCATCATAACTAGAGACCCTATAGATATCAAACAGACATCCCATAATTTCATTAGCATGGACAATATCAGCACTCCTGGCTTACACTTACTTCATCTGTCCTGAAAGAAACATGATTGTTCACCTTCATTCTGACAAGTATTTTCAGAGTGAGCCCCATGGAGCCTTAAGGAAAAAAAAAAAGACCTTAATTTCCTGGCATATTGTCTCTGTTGTTTAGAAAGCACAGAGAAATTAAAAAATATAGTCAAGCTAATGGTTTGAAAATTCAGCTAATACAAAGATCCATTTAATGTGTGCACAAATACATGTGGTCAAAGAACACAAATGCATGAGAAGGTTGAAGAGCTTTGGAATAGAATGGTTGTACTTTTCAAATAGTTTTATTCTGCAGGAGGATAGAATTGCTATTCCAAGGCAATGCCTACACTTCAGAAGGAAGTGTAGGGACTGAAAGAATGGTGGGGAGAGAATAGTTCTTTAGAAGTTCTTCTTGAAGAGGAACTATGGAGTGCTGGAGGAGGCTTGTGCATTAGCTGCTGAACCTTGATTCTTTTATGCTGTGTTCATGTTCCTGATGCCTTTGGAAAGAGACCTTTGAAGTGACTTGAGAAGGAGCAAGGAATAGCAGGGGAGGATTGAAGGTCTACCAACTTCTGATGGTTCCCATCAGGAACAACTCTGAGCAGATGGTTGGTTATTGTCCTCCCAGTAGGAGTCACCTGTGAGGTCTCCTCTGGGCCCTTGATCAGCAGTTGTACCATATGCTTCTGTGGGAATCTGTTTCCAGATGACACTGTACACTGTGAATGCACAAGGCTCCCATCTCTTCTGTGCCTTATTCCAACCTCAGGATGAAGCTGTTGTGTGTGCTCAAGGAAGAGAGGACACCAACAAACTCATTTATACACAAAGACACTTTTAAGGAAATGCATTTAGTGTAGGAAGGAGTCTCACTTTAACTACAGTGAAATGATGTGGGGTATCATGAGTTTCCCCACCTAAGTCCTTCACACAGTGAGTCTGATGCACACACATTTTATTATTAAGAATTTGTTAATCATTCCACATACCAACCACAGATCCCCCTTCCCTCAGCCCTCTTTCCACTCCCTCCCCTCCCCCAGCCTTCCCCCATCCAGCTTATCCCCCATCACCTTCTCTGAAAAGGTATGGTTTCCCATGGGCAGTCAACAAAGCCCAGCACATTCAGCTGAGGCAGGTCCAAGCCCCTCCACGCACACACTTTCAAGGTGTATCATTTAATCCCAGAAGTGTCTTTAACAAGAGTGTGTGAAAGAGAATGTATTTGCTCCTGAGGCTGTAGTTCCAGCCCTAAGTACCTATTTCCAGTGGCACTCTTTAAAGTGCCATTTTTTGGGAAACTCTTAGTAGATCACATTTTCTCTGTGACTGATCGAAGTGACAGTTCAAACCTTTGTGTATTGACTCTGCAATTGTACCAAAGCAAAATCCATGCATTTGAAAGGATGAACTTGACCTTCCAACTTGTAAGCAAAAGGTACCTGGGACTGCTGAGATGTGAAGATGTGAAGTGGCATTTCCTCATGTGTGATTTGTGACATCGTATGTGTAACTGTTCCTGGCTAACTGTTAGAAGATTTACTAAAAGTCACTTTAATAGATGGGACTCAATTATTTAAGTTATCCCACAAAACAGGTAGTATTGTTATGCCCAGATCGCGACCCCAAAGAGACCACTGAAGTCCGAGGATGTCTAGAATGCAACAGTAAGGTTTATTCTATAGGTAAAAGCCTAGGCAGGGAAGTCATTCCTACACCCAATACAGTGAGGCAGGGAGGGGAGTTGCTCTTTCTTTGTGAGGCTAGCTATTTAATGGCAAAAACTGCAAGCAAGCCGTTCAGGACAGTTGCGGGGGATGGGAGTTTGGCACTGGTGGAACTCGGATTGGTTTATTTTTATTTTTGAAGGTCTCTGTTCTCTTTTAATTGGGTGAGGGTATGTAACCTTTGAATTTACTGGTTGGGTGTTACAATTATCATTTTGGGGGCTGTCCGGGACAAGTCCCAGGCTTTGTCCTTGAGCTGCCATGGGGGCTGGCTGGCCTAGCACGTACTGACTGTGGGGGCTGGCTCAGTGGTCCAGGCTCTGTCCTTGACTCATGCACACAGCTCTAAGTTGGTGAGGGGTCCCAGACAGTAAACAACTGGCTGAAATTTGAGCAGTAAGAGTACATGCAGAAAGGGAGCTACTGCAATGACTATGTCTTTTGTTCATGGCCCTCCCAGAAACTGCTTACTTAAGTCTCAGGAAACTGAAATTGAGGCCTGATCTCTGAGAGAAGACTGAGCAGCCTGTTATGGCATCTGCTTGGTCCTTTCAGTATTTAAAATTATTATTTATTCCATTGGAAGTATACATAAACAGAAAATAGATGAATATAAGTTTATATATAAACAGAAAACATATGATTGTTTATTATCTTAGTTTTTTCTGTGATGTTTTTATTTTCACAAAATGAGTTTTCTGTCAGTCACTCAGCACCTGAGCCATTTTACTAATAAAGTAGATTAGTTATAACTATATATCTTCTACAAAGACATACATACAAATATTATATATTACAAAAATTTGAATAAGTAACAGCTATCACTTTATATAAAGCTCCAAGTGTGAATTAGGAGACAATAAATTATACCAAGTCAGAAGTTTCAGTTGTAACACCTGCTTTCCAATGATAGCAAGATGAAGGGTGTTTTATCTTCAGTCTCAACATCATGGAGTGTGAGGTAACAGGCAGACTTTAGACAACAGTTTATCTTCATATGCAGATTATTTTATGTAGCAATATCACTAATCACAGACCCACCCAACAAAGTTGTAAAAACTGAACTAATTCATGAGAAGAGTTTAGAGTGTTCTGTGGAACAAAGTAAGTACCCTGTGGAACTGTTATCAACTGTTAAGAACATTTTCATGAAATTCTTGTGTACTGACATAGAAAAATAAGGTAAATGTCAAATGCAAATCAGTCAGATGGCATCCAACTAGCACGACACTCTTGTCATCTAAAACAAGAAATGATAGACAGAGAGAAAGGAATCAGGGGCAATGACTGTGACTTGGTATCTGGGTCCCAGTTCTCAAGATTGTTCTGTTGTCTCAGTGTCTGGTCGGTTCTGTGTACTTTGCTGAACATTATGAAAATTAGAGGTATTTACTTTAAACACAGTGAATGTGATTTAGTTCAGAAGCATATATTTAGCTACTTGGGTTTCTGTCTACGATGTAATTGCATGTATACTGTGTAAATCATAATATCAAATCAAAGCCATGAGCATGAGCACAGGTGTCAATGAATAACTAAGATAGGTTGTTTTCAACACATGGGTAGATAGATCTAAAAATTAGTTGACTTCATTTTCTACTTGTTCATTGCTTTCATCATCCATTAGTAATCTTTAAATTTTATAAACACTCAGAGAAATTAAAAAAAAGAACACATCAAGAAAGGATCTAGGCCAGGTGGTGCTGAGCACACCTTTAATCCCAGCACTCGGGAGGCAGAAGCAGGTGGATCTTTGTGAGTTCAAGGTCAGCCTGGTCTACAAAGCAAGTTCCAGGACAGGCTCCAAAGCTACACATAGAAACCCTGTCTCAAAAAACCAAAATAGATAGATAGATAGATAGATAGATAGATAGATAGATAGATAGATAGATAGATACATAGATACATAGATACACAGATAAATAGATAGATACTCTATATTATAGAAAATATTTTGAAAGCCACTAAGGGAAAAGAAGACCAACTATTCCAGGACCTAAGAACCATTATCTGCAGGGTTCCTACAGTGACCAGAACTCTGAGCAGATTTAGAGCCACAGTACCCTTGTTAGTTTGCAGATATGATTCCTGAACTGTGCATAGCTATTCTTAAAGATGGACATAAAAATTTATCTATTTTTTCAACCTATAAATCTCTTGAGTGTGTGAGTGTTTTTTGTCAATATCATGTGCTAAGTGAGTGGACTATAGAACAGGAAGTGATGTGTAAACAAGAGGAATTAAAAAGTTGAGTTCATGTTAAATCTATGACAGAGAAAAGGAGACAGTCACAAAAACTCATATGAACTTAGTTTCATGAGAATAGGGGACACAGAGTTATCCACAGTAAATGACTCCACTCAGTCATGAACTGAAGCAGTATCTTCTGCGAATGTGCTCCAAAATGCTGGCAGATGCTATTAGACCAGGGGTGGAGGCTGCTTATGGAGATAGTTATGTCTGAATTGTCTCCTGTTGTTTTGGGGTGTTTGGATACCACCAAGTGTACTTTAAGGAGTCTATTCTTGGGAGACGAGCTGCGAGTAAAGGCTCTGTTCTAGTTCAAAGCTCTACATTTTAAAGAGAGAAAATGGAGAGTCAGAGTGGGTGAGATCTCTCTAAGGCCACAGAGGGAAAGTAAGACAATCCCCAGAACTTCCCAAGGGCTTTCCTCTATCATGTCACTCTGCTCCATGACAAATCTCTTTTGTTATCAGGAACACAAGAATAAATGGTTCCTGCCATGTATTAGGAGGATTCTATTTTCTGTAAATATAAAGCAGTATTAAAGTGGTATCTCCAATCACAGGTCATCCTGATACACAGCAAGCTGTCAGAAAGGGAGTTACAGCAAGGAGAAGACCCTCCTCCTCACTCTGTGTTCTGTTAATTTTAGAAATGAGAGCTGGCCCAAACTACCCAGGTCACCTTTAGATCCTGAAGGGGAGTTGTTAGTGCTTTTTCACTGCTGTACACAACTGACTGAGAAGATATGCCCAAAGCG
Source organism: Peromyscus aztecus (assembly GCA_902168405.1). Taxonomy (NCBI): domain Eukaryota; kingdom Metazoa; phylum Chordata; class Mammalia; order Rodentia; family Cricetidae; genus Peromyscus; species Peromyscus aztecus. The sequence goes on from CABHPQ010164511.1 coordinate 25,253, forward strand.
GTGCCTATTGAGCCTTATATTATAATGTAAAGTGATTTTTTTTGTGCCATTGAGAACTGGTTATTGAAACTATTTCATACAGATGTGCATCCTAAACATTTACACAACTATTTCTCAAGGGTTAAATCTATGGTAGTACATTCAAGATTAAGTAAAAGATGTGTAGGTATATTTCAGAGTGTAGCAGGTAGTTACAGCTAAGTAAATGCTATGGCAGTAAATGCTAAGGCAAGGGTAGCTTAGGTTACAAATCTGGTGGGTCAGGACATTTCAGACAAGTCACATGTCACTACAACTGAAGATAAATATATTTATTAATTTAATTTCAAAAGTCTAAACAGGTAAATCCCAAATGAGAAAACTATAGTCAAATTTTTACTAGTATTTTGCTCCAGGGGAGAAAATAGTGAGGGGCATTCATAGAGATGTGAAGGAAACCCATCTGTTTGGAAGAGTGCACACAGAGAACTAAAAAGAAAACACTGGACTCCAGATTCTCATGATTGTTGATAACTAAATAATTGAAGATTGTGATCACTTGGTCACCCACCTTGTCCCTCTTTTCAGTTGTACATCTCTTCCTTAGGAAGTCATGTAAGGACTTGATGCACTTTTATACCTCTGTAGTCCAACTAAGAAAGATGTCAGTAAGGATTAATGCAGATTTTCTTCCTGTCTCCTATGGGGGCTGTGCCTTCTTCCAGCCAAGATGAGGGTGAGAATTCCTAATGCCCATAATCTTACTTAAGGCATCCTCCTTGGGTCTACAAGCATGTATCCATCAGTAGCTTATTTACTAAATGGATGATGGAGTGGAATGGGAAAAGGAACCATGATGTTTTCCCTATTGCATGGAATTACAATATCAGAGACTTATAATCACAGGAATTTAGAATAGGAATTAACATGTCTTTGCCACCTTTCTCCAGTTGATGAGAAAGTGATAACAATGCCTCTCTCATAAAGTTGTCAAGAGGATTAATTATGATAATATATGCAAAGACAAATGGTCAGCTCAGAGAAACACAGCCCAACACACCACCATCATTACATGATTAAAAGGTTTTGGTAAGGCTTATTTTACCAACATGTTCTTACATTTCAGAAAGTGATCTTTAGTAACAACTTTCTGATACTAGTGTACACAAGCAAGTCAGAAATGGTGGGAAAGATATTTTGAAGTTCAAGCCTACCTTAAACTATGAAGACATTTCTTCCTTATCAATGAAGAAAACTATTTATAATACAGTGCAGAGGCCAGTTCTTTATCATCCAAACCAGCCCCACTTGGGAACACTAATTTAAATAACCATGATATTCTCAAGGAAAAAGAAATTAGGGTCACATTATCCAGTTCTGTTCTAGAGACTCTAAATAGTGTTGGCAATATAGTTAAAATTAAAAAAAATGTTATTAAAAGTATAGTCTAACAATGTCTTGTCAACGGTTTTGAGCAGTTCATTGAGCAGAGTTCATTTTTCAAGTTCTCCTGATAATGGCAGACCCACAGGGTACATCAGCAGTGAGGAAAAGCACACACATTGACAAGTCTAGGCACACTGAGGACACTGAACTGCTCCTACTCTATAGTTCCCAGGGGGGGGGGCAAGGCTCAGTCTGAGAGTGATCAGATGGTCTAGGGAATGTTGGAGTCTCACAGGGGGTAGGAGCCTAGCACAGGAGAGCTTTTAGAATGTTGTGTGCATGGTAAAGAGAGGACTGAATCAAAAGAAAAGTTCACAACTCATGGCCTTTCTGCCTTAAAAATACACAAGTTCTTCTTTCTCATGCTCAAGATCATTCCTGGCTGATCTTTGCAATAACTGAGCCTTTGGCACTGAGTAGGAAATGGGTAAATCTCTGCATTACAGAAGATACAAGAAGACGTGAAAACTGAAGTGACATGTTGGCAAAAGGCAGATAGGGTTGAAAGATCCAGTTATTATTGAAAGTGTAGCTTTTTTCTTTCTTCCACAGACAGAAATGTAACAAATAAGTTCACAAGAAAAGTGGAGAAAATTGCTCTTTTCCTGACACTGTAGTTTGGAATGTTATAGAAATATACTGAATCCTTGCTTCTCAATGTTCTGCACAGATCTTTATTTCAGCTTTATAGAATTGAGAATTATGGGTTATAGGTACAATCAACATGGCTGAGGATGAAACAAGCCTCTGGAGATGTTATAAGTACTTACTTGCTGTGAGTTAACTCTTGCACTTTAACAATATTCACACTATGCATGTTATATACTTAGGGAGACATAAACTTTTAATTTAAATGATTAGCCCACATTCTTCTAAAAGGAAAGTACTCAGATCTCAGTCAGTTGTTTTGAGGATGACACTATCAACAAAATCCCAATGTTACTTATAGAATCAAGTCTCCATATAAAAGCACACATACAACACAAAAATAAAGAATAAAAGTATTCTAATAATCTACTAATGGAAGCTGAAAGGATAGCTCAATGGTTTGGAACACTTAATGCTCTTCCAGAAGACACAGGTTCAATTCCCACCACCCAAATAGCAGCTCACAACCCTTTGTAACTCAAGTATCAGGGTATCCAACATTAACATATATACAGGCAAAGAACCTATTCACGTTTAAAAAGAATACTATACTCATGAAATGGGAGGATGTGTGATATTAAAGTATTCTTAAAGTAAATCAAAGAAATACACCAGTTTGAAGGCAGGACAAATTGAGGTTTTCTTTAGAAATCCACAATTTTCCAAGCACTTTCATTTTTCCATTTCAGAAAATGTATATGTCCTCTGATGAATGTTTCTTAAAATATGCTCTTCATTGTGTGAAAATGAGCATCTCCTGGAGTGAATGTGAAAGAGACAGCTCCAGGCTTCTGTGTTGGGCATATCAGATGTCATTCAGATTCCTTCTCTAAGGGAGAAGGCAATGGATTTCTATCTTAATTTGAATGCCTCCAGTGAACATGAAAACCTAGACATTACCTCTTCACAGAGTTTGGAACGTCTTGAGTTCATGGGCATAAACTAAAAGTGAACATTGTCTCTCACTTCAGGGGACTTTTTAGTGTGTGACAAAAATCACACGGTTTACTGTGTATAAATGCACTTAGTAAGTGGATAGATTATATCACACCAAAAGGTATTTATCAGTCAAGTTGCATGAAGAGTATTCTCTGCCTCGTGTGCTGTTCTCCAAGAAGGAAAAATAATCAGATAAATGTTATGAAACTATTTACATGGACTCTTAGGGGCACTAGCAATATGAGTGCAAGACTGAGGTGAAATCGCTTGGGTGCTCTGAAAAGTGTGGCCTTCAGCTTCAGCACCACAACCCATACGAGGCTGGCAGCAATACCCACAACCTGCATGAGCGGGAGAATCATGTGCTGGTGTCTTCTTCACACAAGAGGTCTGAAATATCAGATCAGGCAGGAGTGATGTTACCCTAGTGAACAAGTCTCAATCTGTCATAGATACAATTGGTTTTTCATGATGTGGAAATCATTTTCTGCATGAATTTGCTGAGTTAGCTAAAGAGTAAAATCCTTCTGGACCTTTGTTTCTCAATGTTCTTTTTTTTTTTTTGTCTGCAGTATTCATTTTCTCTTTTTGTGTGAAAAATAAAATAATACAATAATATAATTTATGTAATAAACATGCTCAATCAGATTAATCCTCCCAATTAATCTCTGAGGTGGTTCCGGATGTTGTCACAGATCATAGGTAAGGAAGCTGAGACACACAAGGAGGAGACTGAGCTCTTTTAAAGCCAGTGAAAAATTCAAGTGGTTGATGGGTAACTGTTCCCCATACTGGTAAGCAAATTGAATGAGTATAGATTGAATTTGCATCATTTTTATCGTTTTGTTTTCTTCCCCTAAAAAACATAAAATAAAATAATAAAATGGCTGAAGTGTGTCCCTAATAAAGGAAGAAATAAAAATTTGGAATTTTCTTTGAAATATTTTCTACCATGTCTACTAAAATTAGCAGATGATTCTTTCCATAATGTTTATTTTACTTCATTTCTACTACAAAAGAAAATTACCATATATTAGTAAATAAGTCTTTTCATGTGTGGTCTGTTTGCAAGACTGTCAATGATTGTATTGGCTCCCTCTGTGGGTACAGATGCTGCCCTGACAATAACTGTGGGTCTTGAACAGGAGGGCTGTAAGAACTGAGTTGACACTCTGATATCTCCAGCTCCTGAGTCCTGTTGTTGTAATTTTGGGCAGTGCTGAGATTCAAGCAGAAATTCTTAAAACAGAGAAGAACAGTAGCTAAAGGTTTTTTGTTTTGTTGGTTTTTGACGTATAATAATTTTCCAGTAAATTTCTCTCTAGAGTTCCTGTATTTAATGCTTCTTCAGTACCTCATGGAGTCCTTACGTTATAGATTCAGACGTTAAAGATTAGAGAAGTTACTAAATTTAAGGTCCCAGAATTAATAAAGAGCTGCAATAAGATCCCATGATTTAATGGGCATAAGCAGCAAGGTTGGAGTGCTGAGACAATTATGGTTACCAGTAAAACTTAAGGCGTTCAGGCTCATGGGAAATAAATCAGAGACAAAAGGTTGGTGGGAAATGCATGCAGACTGGTGGGAATAGGCACCAGTGCCAAGACTCGGGGACACTCTTGCTCACACAGAGTTCAGTGTGCCTCCATCTAGTTAGAAATTTCACCTTTTACTTTATACATGTGGAGAGCGACAGATTTGTTTTTAGCTCAGCTGAGTTTGAGCCTGACCACGTTGTCTAAAACAACAGTCTTAATATTAATCCTAGCCACCAAGAAAGCAGCTAGAAGCCTAAGAACTCTGGAGTTGCAATTCTGCTACTGACCAGGAGATGGCATGATGGAGCATTTTACGCTTGTGTGCTAGACTTAACCCATAATAAACTTGACCCGTTAATCTCTAAGTTGATACGAGTGAGATTTGATTTCAAATAAAAATCATTGACATGGAGGTATACCTTGTGTATATTCATATAATAAACACAGTTGCTTGTTTTTAATGTATGCTTAGCAGCCACACCTGAAGCTACTGCTATTTTAGCTATCATAGTCCCATCGCCTACAGTCATACCCTGCTGCTCAAACCAAGACCTGGCAGGAGTTCCATGCTGCTGGCGCCAGCTAAGCTGTGGCCACGGCAGCCAAATGATGCTTTTATCTAAGTTGTTCTATTTGTCCAAAAATACTCTGGAGTCAGATGTTGAGGTGAGAACCTGGTAGATCGGAGAAGCCGAGAAGCAACCAGCTGACCTTCCTTTTCGGCCAGAGATGGAGCAAGACAGATTGCCTCTCTACACGTCCCCCCAAAAAAGAGGCCATGAATCTATAAGTACTCCGTATTCCTTCAAGTGTCTATCCATCCGTATTGCTGGGTCCTCCATACTCTCTACAGCTAATTCTTGTCAACTAGTGACTGGCTCTGTTCCCTAATTTTGAACAGAGTCTCAGAGTTTCATTGATTGATCAAATATCCCACAACAGTTACTTGTTTCGGGATGTTGCTTAGTAATACAGCATGGGCAAATTTCTTGGTTCTGTTCCCAGTAACAGCCCCCAAATAAAATAGTATAGCATAAACTATATATTATACAGAGGTAAAGTGTGTGTGTGTGTGTGTGTGTGTGTGTGTGTGTGTACCTACCATATCTCGTTTCTAGCTCTCAGAGACTTTTTTTGTGATGTACTATTCAGACTAATTTTGTTACCAAATGTAGCATTTCCCTTGTTTACCTTCCTTCTTAAGGGGCAATGTGCCTGAAAATTTAATATATTGTGCCTAAAAATTTAATGTGCCAGTTCCCCACACACATTTCAACTCAGATTCATAACCTCAAAATAATTCTTAATGACAACCTTACAGGGCAGCAGGAACCTTGTGAGAGGAACATGATATCATACTTTTTATATTTTAATATTAATATCTCGTGCATGCCCACACATATTCATAAAACTCATATGGGCCTTAGTAATAATTTCATCTTATAGATGAGGGGACTGTGAGTGACGGCAGCTGGATGTCACAAACAGGAGCTCTGGGTTCCACATTTGCAATGTCAAAGTTGCTTTGCATGTAGACAGTTGATGAATAAAGGGACCAGCTTGTGTCAGGTCTGGATCCTGTACCTCAGAGACAGAAGCAGAGACAAGCTTGTGGGTCAGAAATTGTGCTGGGGTTCATCACGGTGATTCTCTGTATTCATGTTTTAAGGTGAAGCAATCCATACAATTTTATATCTTCGATAGGCCTGAGATATTTCCATAGTCATCCACCTTTCTTCTAGCAAATATGTATATACTTATACATTGTCCTTCAGATGATGGCAAGAACTCATGCTGTTCACCTTCACTGCAGAGCCAGGGTGGTATGCATCTAACAAAACACTGCCTTTTAACACACACTCATGGTGGGTACTAGCACACTGGGTATTTCCATTTTTCATCCAAACATTTGATAAATTATATGGGCTTTTCAACAGTTTCACTATTGGCTTAGTTTTGGATGGGTTTTTGACAAATTAAATGAATCATTTGTCCCAAGACTGCTTAAGACTCAGCTGTGGTGTTCAGCAGCCTAGGTATAAGTGTCTTTAGTTTAGAATAAAATTTTATCATAAACCAAAGAGCCTCTCTCTCTCTTCTTCCCTCTCTCTCCCTCACTGTGTATGTGTACATACACACACACACACACACACACATATATATATATATATGTACATATATAGTGTTTAATGCCCGTGTTATTATAAATGTAGATATATTAGTATTTACATGAATATATAAACATGCATCTCCATTTTACATTTTAAAGCATGTCTTGGCTCTTACAAGTCTTATGCTACAAGCAAAGAAAAGGCCAAATCTAGGTTTCACTATGGAATATCAATTAATTAATTCCATCAGCACCAAGCACATACTATATTCTGGGCAGAAATAAGTGAATTTTTCTTTCAGGGCCTCAGCAGCCATTGTGTCCCTGTGACCTTTCTGAGAATGATTGTATACAGTATTTATTCCAAAGAGTGATGGAAAAGTAATGGACTAGGAAAATAAGAGCTTTCCAACTGAATACTAAGTGCAGGAACAAACATGGACTGAACTGAGGGAGTGTTTCATGTGTGCTAGAAATGTGCCTTGGATGAGTGCAGTCAGGGTTCCTCAGCTATGGGCTGTAATAACAAGCTCATATGGCTGAGAAATAGAGTAATCCTACAGAGGCAGACTGAAATTTCAACATTGTGCATCTGCAAAGGTTCAGTTTCTGGTCTAACTGTGGATAAGTGTGGATGGCTTCTTCAAAAGAGCATAAACAAGAGAAAGACTACTTCAAAGGACAGGAAGCCAGAAAGAAGGATAAGGCTTGCCTGTTTCATCAAAACCCTCATGAGAGGTAGATAGCTCTTTTGGGACGTCATATCCTTTGAAACATATTTTCTTACTACAGTTTATGTCCTGAACAACAAGATTACTAGAAAGAATCACTAGAAAGAACCACTAAAGATCAATAGAAAGAAGAATTTAACAATTGGTTGGTCTTTAGTAAGTAAATACATTAAAATAATACTTACAAAGAAATATTCCAAAGGCCAAAAGATAATCCAAGAAATGACTTTAATTGCCAGGGATCTGAGATACATAACCAAGGCCCTTCATGAAGGAGGCCACCATCTGAAGAAAAGAGTGGAATTCTCTACCTCTGGAGGTAGGGAAGAGAAGTCCATGGAAGATGCCACAGAAGTAAATGGCTGTTAGACTTAGCTTCTCTCAAAGCTAAGAGGCCTTTCAACTCACCTTTTTATTTGAAAAATAAATTCCTGGGGAAATGTCACCTTGTGCAAAGGCATTAAGATGAAATCTTTGAAATGCCAGTCCCCAGTTGTCCATGACTATGGGTCTTATTGATTTGCAAGGAAAGACCACACACCTCCTACACCAGGGTGGATTTGCATCTGTAGTACATTTTGAGATCAAATTCCCAAAGGGACGTGTTGTCTGTGGAAGCTGACCTAAGCAGAGGCTGGCCAATCTGATACCGAGTCTCTGTCTTTCATGTTACCAGTTATGTAGTCTTGAATGTTCTGTGGGAGTTTATTTTAGTTGTATTGGGAAAATAACCAAATTGAAGTTCAGATGTTAGGAATATCAGATAATTTTTTAATCACTATATTTGAATAGAACATGCTACTTTTATTTTCCATTGAATTATAGAAATGTATGCAAAAAGAAAACTATTTATTTTTAAAATTTTCTTAATAGTAACAGTAGTAGCAGTTTTTGTTGTTGTTGTTGCTGTGTGGGCGTGCAGGGGAGTCACAGGGTTTCAAGTTTATATAACACATGTTTTACCCATTAGCCTGTCTCACTAACTCCATAGAACTTCTCATGTAAAGTGTATACAGGTCTTACATAGATAGGATGTGTGAAAGTCATAATTTCTGCTGTGAAATTGTGTGCTCATTCAAGATACAGATACTGTGACTCTGTAGGCCTCTAGAGCTTGCTTTTAATATTCTCTTTTCTTCTTTATTCTTCTCCTTTTCTCTCTTCACTCTCCACCTCCCCCATTATCTTCTTCCTTTTCCTCCTTTTCTTCTTCCTCTTTCTTTAAGTTGCTTAGGTTGTTCTCTGGCTTCAGATTTCCAAGTGCTGGGATTACAGACTTGCATACCAAGCTGTGCTTTGTCATTTGAATTTAAAAAATGACACTCTGGGAATTTCTTTGAATGTCAGATGCTAGCTTAGCACATTTTCCATGAGGTTCTATTGACTTGGGAACAACAGGATTGTTATAAGGGAAAAATTCTTTAAGGAAGAGGAACCAAGCCTTCCAGATTTTATATTTATTACTAAACAAATATTCTTAATAAATGAGAATGATAATATTATAGTACTTATGTAGTAGATATTACCTCATTTAATTAGTATGTTACATTATTCATCCTACCTAATGCATAGTTAAGAGACTTGCATTAACTTGCTAGTTAACAGGATATGAACTTAATCTAAGGATTGTAAAAACCTAACATATATGTTCATTATCACTGGAGTAATAAATGTTAATATCTTTCATTAGTTGGGAAAAAAACCTGACCTTACTATTTCCCCCAAGACAGTCTAAACTCATGATTTAATTTTGGTGAACACAGAATACCAACCTGAAGACATTCTTTATATACACAGCCAGAGAAATCTCTCTCCCTTTCCCTTGATCAACCATCCAGAAATGTACTGAAGGGCATGTTTGTTGAAAATGTTTAATAGAGTTTTGAGAGTATTAAGTTGGTCATAGGAGCCTCAAGAAGGTGGTGATCTTTAGGTACATTTGTTAGGAATTTTTCTATCTAGTCCTCACAGTGGTTATTTTTCTTCAGTAGTTGCAGCAGCAATCACAGGTGTCAGGTAATCTTACAAATGCTTTATTTTTATTTGATTTCTTTAGTTAATCACATACCTTGGCTTAAAATTTTACTTCAGAAGCTACATGGCTCAGTGACTTTACAGTACAATAAAATCCCAAATATCTAGAAATCTTTAATTTTCGGGGCATTTGAATTATAGGACTTTGAAGTCCTGAGTCCTTCATAACTGGGGAATCTGGTCAAAAGAGAGCTGAGTGGCATTATCACCAGGAGAATTAAATGAGTAGCACTTGGTCCTCCACTCACTAGTGGATGACTGAAAATGGAATTGCCAGCAGCAGAAAGGGAAGGCAGAACAAACTGATGCATAGGGATGCTGTGTGTATGATTGGATTTGAACAGCATTGTCAAGTTATCCCTGCAAGACAAACCAGGTGTGATGATGGAGTTCCTGCCAGAGGAAGCACACAAATAAGGTCATTGCAACATTTTTGAATATGCATAGAATTGTGTGTGGAAAGTAGAGTTTCTGTAAGTCACTGAACAATAGCAGAACTCTTAACACTGGAAAAGGAGTTGGAATATTTGCTCGTTGTTCTCACTCACGTTTTCCTGCTTGTGTGTTATTCATCCATTTTGAGGGAAGTGTAATGGATCTGCTTGTATAAGAATTAGAATCTGAGCCAGACTAGGTTTAGAAAACCCTGATACTACAGCACAATTGTGAATAGCTCAGAAAGTTAGGAGTTTTGCCAATACAAACTCACTAATGAACAAAACCAAAAGGATTATCTTCATCTTGCAGAATAGCAAAACCCATCCAGGGTAAACAGGACAAATGATGGCATACAATTGATTGAGTTCATTGCATCCCAGAATGCCATTCAGATTTCATGTGCTAGCTACCTATCTTTCTGAGTAGTGAGACAGGCACACTGGCATGCAGCAAATTTTGTCGAATGCATTTGCTCACTACCACTAAGAAAAAAAGAAGAGAATAAATCTTATATTCATTATAAACAGGCTCCTACCAGGGCACATTTCCCATTTTCCCCACTGCAATCCCAGGTGACATACTCCAGAGGACAATGGGCAAAGCTTTGAAGAACATCTGCTTCCAGTGGAAAGGAATGAAGCCAAGTAGGCCCTTTCCTTAATAGTTTCTTGTTCACATGTGGCTAAGGGTTTCTATTGCTGTGTAGAGACACCATGAACACAGCAACTTGTGTAAAAGAAAGCATTTAATCGAGGTTGTGGCTTATAGTTCAGGTGTTCAGTCAATTGTAATGGTGTGGAACATGATAGCATGCAGGCATACACAGGACTGGGCACATCTTGATTAGAAGGCAACAAAAAGTGGAATGAGTCACTGGGTGGTATTTTGACCCTATATGATACCTTAAAGCCCACCTCCACAGTGACACACTTCCTCCAACAATACCAAACCTACTCCACAAGGTCACATCTTCTAATATTGCCACTCTCTTTCAGATTATGGGGGCCAGTTACTTTCAAACTACCACAATGTGTGACTTTACCCTCCTAGGAAAAGACAAGAACAAGGTCAGGGCTGCACTAGGCAGTTTTAATATTTTAATAACCATCTCAGAATATTGTGTTTATAGCACATGCTGAAGTTGTTGAGGACTATAATCAAAAAAGGGAGATGAGCTAAATTCTCTAAGGCCAGATATAGAAACAATCTAGAATTAGTAAGCCCCAAAGTAAATCACATTGAAATAGATAAATCACTGGACATAAAACAAAGCAAACTGAAATACAACCTAAGGTTTTAAGGTCTAGTATCAACAGAGAGAAAGGAAAGAGAATTATAGGGATGCCTGGTAGTGATGTCATATAGTATTTTTCTTACCCTCCTAAAGAAAGGTAGCCAGAGATATCAAAACAAAAGAAGAAACACCTCCCCACAAAAAAATAAAAACACACACTAAAAACCTCCATTGACCTTTTTACTGCCTAAAATCTTCACATGGTTTTATTATCTTAGAAAATACATAACTGAGATTGTCTTAATCACTGTCTTCATTACAAAGATGAAGTCACTGAAGCTTGAGGAACTAGGAATTTACAATACTACATGTCCTAAGTACTGCAAATAGGAGATTTAGACACATACCTGTCTGTGAGCATACTAATTACGGTATAGACAATTTTCCAAAATCCTTGGCAATGAGAAAGTTGGTGGTCCTGAGGAGTGACTCATTCAGGACTTAATCACTCATACATCGTGTGGAAGAAATTCAAGTAGTAGCTAGTTATTCAAATTATTCAAATTGCATTTCTGCCTCCACCAAGTGAAAACTATTCATTTCCTTTTTTTTTTTTCCTTTTTTTTTTCTTTGCCTTTAGGCAAAAGATATGTGCTCCCCAAATCTTGGTTACATCCCTTCATATTGAAGAGTTAAGCATTCTCTACTCTTTAGTTCTTTAGTCACCAAGTCTCTTACCGGTGAAGACAGATACATGACTTAGTGATCAGGGGACTTTACTTAAGCCCAACTACTTGGTTAGCTGGTCACATTACAGTATTCGCATGTGGTTTGATTTTGAAACGGCCCTCACAGGTTCATATATTTTGAACTTGGTCTTCAGCTGGGAGAATTGTTTTGGAGAGGTATTAGAATCTTTTGGAATTGGGCCCACGTCAGATGAAGTGGACCTCAAAGGGTGTGCCTTAAAGCTATGTCCAGTTCATACTCTGGCCTGCTTTCTGTACTTCCTGTTTGCCTCAGTGATGTGAGGATCCCTAGCAGTAAACTTCATAAATTTTGCTTCACATTGCCTACCATGATTGACAAGACTCTTCTGAGATCATCAGCCAAATAAACCATCTACAGGTGTGGGAGACCAGCCCCCACTTTTACGAGCTAGGGTACTCTTGAGTAGGGAGAAGTGAGAAATATTAGATAGAAAGAGATACCTAGATGACGAATGGAAAGATAGAAACATGGATAGCCTCAGGAGGGCCTGGATCCTAATCTATCAGCCCAGAACTTGATTCCAAAGGGATTTTTGTCACAATGCCAAGGGGAGGAACAGAAGACCTCCACCTTGCTAAATACAGGCAATTGTAGACTCTTCCAAGCACTTGATACTTAGGCCCATGATCCAATCATTCTCTTTATGCAGACCTACTGGATAAAGCCATTAGGAAACCCAAATGGACTCCAACAGGTCCCCCTTCTTAATATATATATATATATATATATATATATATATATATATATATGCAACTCACCATTAAGAGCTCACAGACATCACCATAGCTGTCATACCTCTTAGTATAGGAGTACAGGATGACAAAGATAGCATTTCTTTTTTGTAATGGGTCTAAGGTGACTACAGCAGTCTTAGCTGCATCAAACCCATTCTAAATAAAAAAACTCTTGATGCAGCTGCTTCAAACAAATCAGTAAATGCCTGATGCAACTGCATCAAACTTAAAGACTCCCTTAGCTTCATCATTAATATTAACAGGTTAACATAATTCTAACATAAAGATTGCTTTACATAATTACAATTCTCTCAAACTTACATCCAAAAGCAAACTCTTTTTTTAAATTTATTTTATTTTATTTTACAATATAATTTAATTTTACATATCAGCCACGGATTCCCTTGTTCTCTCCTCCTAGCCCACCCCCTATTCTCATCTCCTCCAGGGCAAAGACTCCCCCGAGGATTGAGATCAACCTGGTGGACTCAGTCCAGGCAGGTCCAGTCCCCTCCTCCCAGGCTGAGCCAAGTATCCCTGCATAAGCCCCAGGTTTTAAACAGCCAACTCATGCACTGAGCACAGGACCCAGTCCCACTGCCTGGATGCCTCCCAAACAGATCAAGCCAATCGACTGTCTCACCTATTCAGAGGGCCTGATCCAGTTGGGGGTCCCTCAGCCATTGGTTCACAGTTTCATGTGTTTCCATCCGTTTGGCCACTCATCCCTGTATTCCATCCCTCCCTGGTCCCAACAACTCTTGCTCACATAAACCCTCCTCCTTCTCGCCAACTGGACTCCCGGAGCTCCACCCGGGGTCTTCCTGTTCTCCTGTGGTCTTCATTTACCACGAACATTCCTTGTTTTCCCTCTCTGTTCTTGATCCAGCTGGGATCTCCCACTCCCCCAAGCTCTTTTTCCCTTGACCCTTGCCCTTCATTACCCCTACTCATGTCCAGGCTGTTCATGTAGATCTCATCCATTTATTCATCATTGGGCGATCCTTGTGCCTTTCTTGAGGTCCTGTTTTCCAGGTAGCCTCCCTGGTGTTGTGAGTAGCAGTCCAGTCATCCTTGTTCCACATCTAGTATCCTCCTATGAATGAGTACATACCATGTTTGTCTTTCTGAGTCTGGGTTACCTCACTCAGGATGATTTTTTTCTAGATCCATCAATTTGCCTGCAAACCTCATGATGTCATTGTTTTTCTCTGCTGAGTAGTATTCCATTGTGTATATGTACCACATTTTATTTCAAAAGCAAACTCTTAATAGAAACATTAACACTTTAAAAACTTTAGCAAAAATCTAAAAGCAACTTTTTAATAAAACTCTTTAGACTCTAAAGCAATCTCTTAATAAAACTATTTGCATTTCTTACTAACACAACATAGGATAAACTTCTGATACATTTGCATCAAATTTAAATACTCCATTAACTTCACCAAACCATAGTGTATCAATATCAATAGATTAACATAATAACTTTATCATACATATTACTATATACAATTATAATTCCTACAAACCTACTTTCAAAAGCAATTTCTTAACAGAAGTATGCAAACTTAACATTAATCCACTCAAGTAACAAGAAAATATTTTTTAAATTAACTAGCCTGAGGAATATTAACTCTTCATTTCCTTCATAATTATTTTTAAACTAAATCTAGAGCTTAGTTAGAAAAAAAACCAAACTCCTTCATTTAGGATAACATAATAACTAACATTAATATTAGTATACACAATTATAATTCCTACAAACCTACATTCAAAGACAATATTCTCAATATAACCATTAACACTTTAAAAACTTTAGCAAAACATTGAAAAGCAATTTCTTTATGAAACTCTTTACACTTAAAAGTAATCTTTTAGTATAACCATTTGCATTTCTTACTAACAAAACATAACATTAATCCATTCAAATAACAAGAAATATTTTTTAAATTAAATTAACTGAGGAATATTAAATCTCTCTTTTCTTTATAATTTTTTAAAACTAAATCTTGAGCCTAGTTAGAAGAAAACTCAAACTTTTTCATTTAAACAGTTCCAATTTAACGCAAAACCAGTTCTGTTTTTACATAAACAATTCCATAAAACTGTCCTATTTTTAACACAAAACAATTTGTGAATCATCACAGTTAATAAAGCATATATGCATACACAAAACTGCATCTTGAGCTTAGGTAGAAAAAATAAATATCCCCATTTAAACATTTAAGTTTTTAACACAAACAATTACATAAAACAGTTTCTAAGTCATCACCATTGATAGAGTCTATATGCATAAGCAAATTAAAAATTGTCCCATTACAATGAAATAATTCCTGTACAATCCATTTCTTAAGTCCAAAAATTCAAATAATAAATAATAAATTCTGGTACTAGCCTTCCAATTGTGAAGAAACCCATAACCAAAACCTTTTCATAGTTTTATCTCAATTTTTTAAGTCCAAAAAGTTCAAAAAAAGTTTCTGGTATCAGACTTCCACTTCCAAATATGAAGAAACATTTCTCACAACCAAAAACTTTTTGCAGTTCACAACTTTAGTTCAAACAAGCATGTCTGCAACTTTTGTTCTCAGGGATAGAGGCATTTTCAATTACAACAGCATTTTATGGCAGTGTTTCCCTTAGGGAGAGAAAGCTATTAGCTCCAGAAGAGCTGGTTGGTGCAAAGTCCTCTCAAAAGATATTTTCTTACAGTCAGCAAACAGAAACTGCAAAGCTTTTGCTGCTAGCTCAGGCTTTTACAGCTTTTACAGTCCCGGTGTGTCTGTGCTTCCTGTAACCCAGGCCGTTTCCAAGATCTCTGTGTCATGAGATAAGAAAGCCCTCTATTATCTCACATCACAAGGGCTCAGAGTTTCTCCAGCTGCTACAAAGTGAGCTGTGGCTTTCCTACAGCAACCTTGGTTCTGGGAGGAAATCTATGAACTGCGGCTTTCTTGGGTCACATTACCTGCTTCACCTGTGGTCCCATGTTCAGCAACCTCTGTATGCTGCCCTACCTGCATGGCTGAAACCTCAGGGCAACTCCATGGTTTCAGCCACACTTTCCTGTTGGGAGTTTGGGCTGCATCAGTCTTAGCAGTTCCCACAGAGCCCCATTCTGGCTGTTCATCCTCATCCTAGAGCATAGCTCTCACCTCGATAGTTCCCTGTGCTCCAGCTCTCCAGCTGCCCACTGGGCTCTCAGCCTCTCCCATGGCACCTCTGCTGAGCCACCTTCTTGGCTCTCTCCCTCTCCCATGGCATCACAGGCTCTGACCACCAGGTACTGTGGCTCCAAGAGACAACCCTGATCCAGCAGCTTGGGTCCAAAGTCTTTACTACACTCCAAGCTGCTACCTGTCATTCACCTTTCACATGGTGTAGTGTCTCCACTCTGCTCTTCCATATACCAGATAAACTTGAGTTCTGCCAGTGTCATGTCATGATTCAGGATTTTAAATTCTGGAAATAACTGGTGTTTTTGGAATTCAGCTTCTCATTCTTCTTGGCTTGTGTGTGGCTTTATCTCCTTTATTAAATGCTAGTGTACCATTGAGAGTTAAAACTCCATCAGCCTAGTTACTCCTTCAAGAATAACTGTTTCAGCTACTGTTCCACTGCACACCAAACCTTCGGTCCACTGCCTGTTCAGCTGCCTTTGAAGAAAGCGGCACTGTACCTTTTTTGGATTGCAAAGCCACTTCAACAATGGTGCCATATTGTCCTGGCCTCAGAGGACACCTGTTGCCAAAGCTGGAACCACACTTGTCTTGCCAAGGATTGGTAGTCCTTTGTTTTGTGTGCTGTTTGTCCCTCTTGGGAATATGGGCATCATGTTCTTAAAATTACTTCCTTCTGTTTGTGGGCAAAGGCATCTTTAAGCCACACAGCACACTGCATGGTGGATTTAGCTCTTGCTAGTACAAAAAAAAGTTTCTGGGCTACATGCTGCTTTAATGGAGGCATAGATCCACTGCTTCCAAGAGTTGAGGATATACATGGACCAGAGCAGGAGTGAATTACCTCTGCCATGTTGAAAAGCTGAGGTAGGTGGAGTCAGGAGCCAAGGCTTTAGCTTAAGTACAAGCCACTGCAGTTTAAAGTAGTAGATTCACAATAAAACAGATTCAGATGAGATAAACCCTAAACTGTTTACATGTGTGTAAAAATGTACATAGACTTAAAGACAGAGGAAAAAGAGGTTAGACAGTTATGTAAAGAAATAGATAGTTTTAATATATAAAGTCATTAAAGAGAAAGCAAAAGTAATATAAAAAATAACCCATGTAAAGATGGAAATCACACAGAGAATCTGGATTATGTTGTCTTTGGGATTTTTAACTACAGAAAGACATTTGATTATAAAGGTTGCTTAGTTAAACCAATATGTATATTTTTAAGGTATCTTGACTTCAAAATTTTGATCTAATGATATGTTGCTTTGGAAAGGAGGCTCTGCTTTTGTTTTTGTTTCCACAGGAAGCAAGAGGCTATGGGTTTCTTCCAGGTTAAGATGGACCAGATTTGATCAAGCCAGACCTCCTGAACCTTAACAGATGGTACCTATCAACAAAGGTTATAGCTGGCCCTCCTAGGACTTAACCATAATTCTTAATTTTCCCAGGATCCCCATAAGAACACAACACCCTTTGTCAGCAGGAAGTAGCCTAGAAAACTATACCCACATTCCCCCAAAATGGATTATGGATGTTTGTATTTGTTTAGGTTGTTGGTTACAAATTGTTATTGGTCATAGTTAATCTCTTTCTAAAAAAAGAAAGGGGAATATAATATAGGATATAGATATGATAGAATAAAATGGTAGGTTATTCAATCTACTTTTAAAGAGCAACAACTTGCCTAAAATATTTTACAGTGCTATCGATTTTAGTTTATTGATACAAATTTAAAGTTAATTTTATTACACTGTATGTATATTTCTACTCTTGTTTAAAGTATTTTGTTTGTGCAACTCATTTGAAATTATAGTATATAGTTGAGAAATACAGATTAATAATTAGTTTTCTATGGTAGTCAAACTTATAGTCATGTTAAGTTTTCTAGGTATACATAGATTTAATTCAGTTAGGTAGTTAGTCTTCAAACACTTCAAAGACCTACATAATATGGCATTTAAAATGTTTTAAAAACTTAGACTTTCTGGACAGTGAGACGTCTCTGCTCCTGGGAACACCAATTTACTTCAAAGAGAAAGATGGGCATCAAAGACACTCCATATGGAGTTTATCTCCTTCTTGGCCAAAAAAGCCATTTGGGCAAAAACTGTTCTTGCCTGGACTGCTTGACAAAAATGTTGTGTCGACTGGACATGCAGGACCCATAGAAAGGTGATCACTGAATTTTGCAAGAGGAGATGGTCTTTCAGGTTCCTGCTTCACAGAGGAAACTGCCAGACATTCTACAGGACACAGAGAGAAGCAACTGAGAGACTCTAGGCCTGTAGGCTGAAGAATAGATGCCCCAACATTACAGAAGAACTTTGGGTAACTGTCCAGGTAGCCAGCTGTCTCTGTCATTCTAGATTTTTGGAAGTTGCTTACAATGCTTTTCCTGTTTACTTAGGTAATATATCCTTCTGAGGTCTTTGGTGTAGTTTAAAATTATAATTTTCCTTGGTTATGGTAAAACATAAATTAGATATGAAACTTTAGACTCACAAATATAGGATAGATTTTTTTCTTTAATTTTGCCAACTACAAATAGACTAGATATTATAACTATAATTCTTGCTTGATAACTATTTTGTTATATGTAATTTTACTATGTTGAAGTTAAAACCTTCCTTTTGAATAAAAAAAAGGGAAATGACAGGTGATATCATTCTGTATGCTGTGAAAATATCTTGCTCTGATTGGTTGATAAATAAAACTGTTTGGCCTATGGCAAGGCAGCTTAGAGGCAGGTGGAAAATCCAAACAGAAAGAGAGAGAGGAAGGAAAAAGGAAGAAAAGAAGAGATGCTGTCAGCCACTGCCATGAGAAGCAAGATGTAAAGATACTGGTAAGCCACGAGCCACATGGCAAAGCATAGATTTATAAAAATGGGTTAATTTAAGATTTAAGAGCTAGCTAGCTAGAAACTTGAGCCATTAGGCCATACAGTTCATAATTAATATAGGCCTTTGTGTGTTCATTTGGGTCTGAGAGGCTGCAGAACCACAGGGCTGCAGGAGCTGGGTGGGACCAGGAAAACATCAACTAGACAAAGAAATTATTACTTTTGTTCTGAAGGAGTCATCTGTAATTTCCTTTAGGTTTGAAGAAGAAAATAGGTAGGTATCCAATGTTTTAGGATTACATAACCCAGAAGGGGTATTTTCTTTCTCAGTACCTATTTCTACTAAACAAACTAGAATACGTGACAGAAATATGCATCTAAAACTGTTCCAAAGGTGTCAAAGTAGAGTGTATATTCTGATATAGAAGAAAACACTAATCCAGAAATGTCTATTCAAGACTGATACATATATGTCATGTAGTTAAATGAATTTTATCTACATGTTTGTTTCTAAAAATTATGGCATTGAATATTTTTCTCTCACAGATTGCTAGAGATCTATGTTATTAATCTGATATCCCTCCTAGAATAATTCCCAATAAGGAGTTACAATAATCTGAAGGTCAGCTAGCTCCAGAATCTATGTAGTTAGTTCCATTGAGAAGGAGGCCTGTGCTGACAGGAGACAACACATGCCAATTACTCAGCAGCAGCGCTACTGAAATGCTGTTACATTTCAGGAACGTAGACTTGTCTACAGCAAGGAACTTGTAGATAATGACAGTAGAATTATAAAACGAAGTAAACACAGAATTTCTAATGCAATGTTCAAAAAAATACTTCCCAAGGTTAAAAAGAGAAAACTTGTCCATGGCTATGAAAACATATAGTCTACCTTCTTCATTAATCATCCCATCATTGTCCACTTTGCTATTCCAACGCCACAGAAGTCTCCACACTTGATTTAATTAAGAGGAAATATGTTTAGAATCACCAGTTTAACAATTCTGCTCCAGAGAAGCAGATCACAAAGAACAGCTGCTTGGCCATTCAAAGCAGATGGCTCATTTCTTTATATATTCAGGTTTCCCTTTCTAAAGGGCTCATCCACTGAATACCAGAAAAGCTCATGCCACCATGAATTCTGAGTGATGAGACATGTTCCTGAATGATTCATACTAGGAATTATTCATTTTTTTGCCTCTTTCAGTTTTTTGGCTGTTTTGTTTTTGTTTTCACTAAAACACAAGAGGTTGGACAATGGAGAAGAACCTGTTTGGGATAGTTTAATGTTTAGACCGACTTGCCAGGAGGTTTTCTAACTTACGATTCAGCTGATGGCAATAAAGATAGATGAGTACTGTGCAGAGACTACTAAAGAAGTACTGTGGTATAAAGATGCAGGAACAGCTTTTTGCTCTGGACACTTCCACAACAGGGCATGTCTTCCTAGATGTCTGTGCCTTTAATCGCACATCAGAGCATATGACAGCCTTAATCAGGAGATAGAAGATTTAGCATAAATATTCATATAATTTTGGGGAATTTATTCTTAGGACTGCTTCTTTTTAAGTTTATCTTGGATCACTGAAGTATTGTTTTGTTGGTGTACTCTTTTGAAAGAGTCAACACACATTTCATTCTTCACATAATTACATGTTGACATGGTTCAAAGGCATGCCTATCACTGTGGAATCTTGCATGCCAGTCTCTGACACATGAGTGAGGAAAGCTCCTTAGGTATTCCTATGTCCTTTGTGGACAGTGTCTTGACTCATAGACTTCTTAGCATTTGCTGAGCTTGGGTCAAAAGCCTAACTTAAATCACCAGAGTAACTACATCTGAGGTGACCTCTAGGTCATTACCAACCCTGATGAGTCTATATTGGCTGTCACAGAAACAGAAAGGCAGAAGTCAGAGATCACATGCACAGCTTTCCATTTGACAATAATAAACATCTTGGTTGTTAATTCTATTTCTGGTCTTCATTTTACTGAAAATGATCAGGATATCTTTAAATATGATTTGTATTCTAAAATGCATCCACATTTATGACTTAGAAAATTAAAGGTCAGTGAAAAGTCTTAGTACCGATTTTTTACACTCTGATTCACACCTACTGTCATACCCTACTTGCTCCTATTAAGCAAATAATAATCTTGGTGGATTTATTTTATGTGTATTGAAATGTTTATGTATAGAGGGACAATGTGATTATGAGCACATTCGAGAAAGTGTCTGCAGAGGCCAGAAGAGGGCATCTGATCCACTGTAGATGGAGTTTCTAGTGTTTGTGATTTACCTGATGTGGGTGTTAGGAAGCAAATTCCAGTCCTCTGGAACAGCAGCTCTCTTACTTGCTAACCCATCTCTCCAGGCCATCATATAATAATCTTAGGATAAAATAATTGCCCAATGATTTATATTTGATACTTTAATATCCTTTTCATCTCATGGTATCTATAATATTATCCCTCATAAGTTATCCCCCGGTAAGTTGTATTAGCTTTAGGCTGAATATGAAAATTTTTCTAGAGTATTCTTTTGTTATATGCTGACTTTTAATTGCTGGCTTTAAGAAATGTCCCACATTCTTTATTGTTATTTTTTATTATTTAATACAATACATTCTGACCACAGCCCCACCCCTTCCCCCTATTCTTTCAAACCCCCCCCCCCCCCACTACCTTTCTTTTTCCTGAGATCCACTGCTCCTCTGTTTCCCTTTAGAAAAGAGCAGGTCTCCAAGTGATACCAACTGAACATAGCATAACAAAATGCAAGAAAACTAGGCACAAACCCTCATATCAAAGCTGTATGAAGAAACCCAGTAGGAGGAAAAGAGTCCCAAGTGCAGGCAAAAGAGTTAGAAATGCCCCCACTGCCACTGTTAGAAGTCCCACAAGAACACCAAACTGCAAAACTCAGCATCGTTTTTTTATCAAGGAAGCATAAAATGATAACACTGCACACCACTCAAAAGAAATACAATTACACAGAGCAACACCACCTGCTGGGAAGAGTCTAGGCAAACTAGATCATGTGCACATCACTGGTTTGAGTGTTGAATGGCCACTATATAGGAATACAGTCTTTTTGTTTCCTAAAAAAGTTGTCTGTATAATTATTATCTATCCTAAATCTCAGAAATTTCATAATTGCATTCTTTGACATACTGCATAGAATTTAGGACTCATATTAACCCAAAATATGTGCATATTTGAACATAAAAGCTTAATCTGAAATAACCTTAAGCTAAAATAATCCTCAACAATTACCGAGTAAATGGAAAGAAAAAATAAAGTCATGCACTAGAATAGACAGGACAGGAGCTAGTGTAGACACTTGTGATTTGGGTACCTCTCCAGAGGATTGTGCCAAATGAAATATGTCAGTGTCAGCATTTAGGGATTCATGTTCATGTTCAGTGACAGATGATTTGCTCAACAGTAGGTTTTTTTTTTTTTTTTTTTTTTTTTTTTTTTTTTTTTTTATTAGGAACACATAGGGAGAGTAGTGATATAGGTCTTGCTAAGGAAAAAATGATAATTTGATAATTTGAGAAGTGTACATATTGTATCATATCAATCATTTGCCTTTGTTTTGTTTATTATTGGCATGGCCCCAGTCAGTAGCCCAAGCTGTTCCTGTTCTTCTCCCTCCCCATTCTCCCCTTAAATTCTTCTCTATGTTTAAAGAAGACAGACATTGTTTGAAGAACTTAACTTGTCAGTCACTGTATTTGAGTTGATCTACTTCTTTTGAGATTCCTAAAGTAATTGTTTTTGCATATTTTGCTATGGCTACTCCACTACTTGGAGGGTGCTAAAGTTAACAAATAATTAACATCAATTAATCATTTATGGTACATTTGACTGGGAGGGAAAGTAACTCACAAGTGCATATTGCCTGATACTGACAGCATTGTCAGTTCAAGTATAACTCAGTCAGCTTTTGTTCAGATGTGACTCATAGATGCATAGAAAACCTGGTTTTACATAGTGTTTAAAAGAACTCTAACTTTCAAGTTTAATCCAAATTTAATTTTCTTATCAAATTTTTGGCTAAAAACTAGTATTGAAAGAATATAGAAAGGCTTAATTATAGCTCTTCATTTCTTATTTTAATTTTGGTTATATTTGATGACAAAATTTACATGTTTCCTTTTTTGGCAGTTTATATCTAATTTTGGTGAAGCTTATCATGCTTAAAGAACATTCAAGAAGACATTCTTTTTTTTTTTTTCTGAGACAGGGTTTCTCTGTGTAGCTTTGCGCTTCTCCTGGAACTCACTCTGTATCCCAGGCTGGCCTCGAACTCACAGAGATCTGCCTGCCTCTGCCTCCCAAGTGCTGGGATTAAAGGCATGCACCACCACCGCTTAGCTCAAGAAGATATTCTTATTTTGTGACAATTACTATGATGAATTAAATGTGTGTGATGAGTCTGGGCTTCATTATTGTTCAAAGTCTTGCCAAAATGAAGTGTACATTTCTGTTTCCATGAGAAGTCACACCTTGACATCCAGACAGAGATCTCAAGGGCACGCGAGAAAGGGTCCAGTGTATCTCAGAGTCCCACTGCCTCTGTGTTCCCATCGAAGTGACAAGACTGATATTGTGCCTATCTTGGGCATGGATTTCTGCTTTGTTCTCTGTGGTCTTAGTCATACATTCTTCTAACTGGCTGGACATAGGGTGCTGTGGTGGTTTGAATATGATAGCCCCATAGGCTCACATATTTGAAGGCTTAGTCACCGGGAAATAGAACTCTTTGGTAGTATTAGAAGGATTAGGAGATGTGGAGGAACTCTGCCACTAGGGTTGGGCTTTGAGCTTTCAAAAGCCCATGCCAGGGTCCAGTCAATCTCTCTCTCTCTCTCTCTCGTGTGTGTGTATGTGTGTGTGTGTGTGTGTGTGTGTGTGTGTGTGTGTGTACAGGTGCCTGAAGACAAAACCAGACTGACTGGAGCTAGAGTTAGAGGCAATTGTGGGCAGTCAGACAAAGATGCTGGAAACTGAACTCCAGTTCTCTGAAATAACAACTATTGAGTTATCTCTTCTGCCTTATATTTGAGGACATTTTTATATTTGACTGTATGTTTCATCAATTTTCAGTGTATTGCTTTACTAGTACTGAATTTGAATTTTGAATCAGAATGTGTGTATCTTGTGTGTCTTTCCATTCTGCTGACAGCCTGCATGACTTACTGTCTCTCCCACACTCCAATTTGTTGGTATATTCTAGAAAGTTCTCTGTGCTCTTGAACTCTCAGCTATATAGTTCTGCCTTCCTTCCCAGGCACAAATGCACACAATCTGCACTTAACCCAGCCTTGAGAAAAAACAGTCCTTATTCGGGCACGTCCTTCTTTCCTTATGAATTGGGTCACTCAGCAGCTCTGCTTTTGGGTCATGGCCTCATTTCTGCTGCAAATTCTTCATCTCCTTGAAAGCTCTAAAATTTTCCCAGAGAAGAGTCTGAAAAATCTTTTAAATGCAAATCTCAGAGTACAAATGGAGCTGAATAGAGAACGGTTTATAATTGGTCAGCCATAGAGGATTTTGGCTTCTGTCTATAGAGATAAGCCGCAGGATTTCACAGATTGACCCTGCTGGGCTTCCATTTCTGACTGCAGGTCCTTGCTGAGGTCTAGCTGATTGCTATTGAGAATAAGTCTCAGCACTCTGTTTCTAGTAGGTGTGCGAGTTTTGATTTTGTTGACAAAATGAAAAGCTTCTTTTCATAAAACCTCAAGGCTAATTGAAAATAAAAAAATCTTTACAGGAAAAAACAATTTTCTCACTTTCTTCCCACCGTGTACAACTAACTTCAGGAGACATGAATAGACATTAAATGAGTGAAATAATTCCCATGGGAGAGGCACTGGCTTGTGAGATACATTGATTGCTTTACCACAGGATCTTTATATTAGATATACTATATATGCATGATTTTCTAGGAAGAAATAAATATACAGAAATTAGCAAGTTAATTTAGTCAGTAAAGAACATGTGATAGAGAATATAATTCTTTAAAGCATACTTTAAAAACCAGGTGATGTGCACACATTTAAATGGTGATTATAGTCACAGGAAACATCTCTTCACCGAGACATGCAATGACCTACTTGGCGACAAACTCACTCCTCATTAATCCTTATTAGAATATCACACTTAATTGTCTCCACCACAGCTGCTTTCCTTCGAAGTGTCTTCTACAAGGCAGCTTGGACAATCCTGGAAAGATAATGTATAGTATACTGAAATTTTCACTCACAGTTCACACCCCAACATAAACCAATACCTCACAAAGCCTTTCTGCTCATATTGCCATGGCTGCTAAAAACTGTCCTCAATCCCTGATTGCCATGAAGATGTATAGTGAACAGCTTCTCTGTAAGATGTGCATCTTCTCCATGCTGAGTTGAATTTTGCTATGGCATTGATCTCATGTCTCTTGAAGGCCTTTTTGCTAAGAACTACTTCCATATGATTGCATGGTTGAGAGGCAGTGAAACCTGTAAGTGGTGGGACCTTCAGTTTGTGGGAGACTTATCCTTGGAAAGACACAGTGGGACCCAGTCCCTTCCTCCTCCCTCCTCCTCCCTCCTCCTCTCCTCCTCCTCCTCCTCCTCCTCCTCTCTTCTGCTTCTGGCCATGAGGTGAGTGCATTTGCTTCTCCTTAGGCTTTCTGAATCCCTGCTGCACCCAAAGTCACAAGAACACCTGATTCATGGGCTGAGACCTCTGAAACTCAGAACCAAATAACCTATTTCTTCCATAAGTCACTAAGCTATTTGTTCATTAATAGAAAGATGATGAGCATTGGTATCTGCAGCAGGGAATCAACTGCTAAAACACTGGCTTGTTACAGTTAACCTACAGATATACTGAACAGACTAGAATGAATATAAATCCATTCTTCTCTCTGACTGATTCTTCAGAGATGTGCCTGCCCTGCTTATTGATAAACAGCATGGCACACTCATTCCATACCATGGGACACACTCCCATCTTTAATCTTTTGCTAGTTGGTATAATTTTGTGTGTTTTCCAATCTCTTCTAGACATTAAATTGTTTTCATTATTATGTGTTTATTCATGAGAACTGGTATGCTAACAGGTACATTGTAGCTAACCAATAATTAGAGTCACAGAATGAATGCAAGTATCATGCTCTGTCCCCTTCTGGATTTTCAGTTTTGAGTTAAAATTACTGAGCTCAATCATTGCAGCCTTGAACTCATCTTGCATTTGCAAGCAGGTCTGTGGCTGCTAATTACAGTCGTCCTGAAAGTGATCAAGTCTGAAGTAAATGCCATGCAACAATAAAAAAATTCTGTGGTTAGTGGTCTCTGAGAATTGGTCAGGTTATATTATGAGCACACATAATTATTGTTCACCATTGTGAAGATGTACTATTTTGGCCAACTATCTGCTCTTGTCAACAAGGTTAATGCATATTCATCTAAGGTCATCAATCATTAGTAACAAGATTTAAACTACATAGTACTAAATTATATGTAAATAAAATCATTAGTTTTCTAAAAACTCACTGGTGATTGTCTAACAGCTTCTACAAATTGTGATTTTTTTTAAGTTAATAGAGACTGTGTGTATGCTCATTCTATAAATATAGCTTATAGTGCAAAACAAGCTATTGAACTTTATGGAAACTATCAAATCTACATAAATTGAACCTCTAAACTCTTAAAAATATCAGATACTTCATATTCATTTTTGTAAATTAACAGTATTTGCTTGCATATACATATAATATGTTGCTGTAGGTAGGAGGTGATCATTTCTACTTTTTCAAAAAAAATTTTTTTTATATGCATGGGTGTTTTGCCTATGTGTATGTCCCCAGGGTGTCAGGTCCCCAGAAACTGGAGTTACAGACAGTTGTGAGCTGCCATGTGGGTGCTGGGGATTGAACCTGGGTCCTCTGGAAGAATAGTCAGTGCTCTTAACCACTGAGCCATCTCTCCAGCCCCTCTACTTTCTTATAATATGAAATACATTTAAATTTAGGTAAAAGAACCAAAATCAAAGAGTTAACTCTCTGGTAACAAGTAAAAAATAATAAATGGTTTGCATTTAGACTTATCTTTTGATTGAAAAGTACTGGAAAATTTGAATGTTTGTATAATGTATAGTTTTCTACCCTTTCCACATTCTGGTTTTAATTTTATATTGTACTGTTTAATTAGACTCTAATATGAAGATATTAAAATATCCAAGTGCAATGTACATGTTGCTAGCTCACCAAGGAGAACTTCATCACTTTTGAAATACACAAATTAAATGTCAGTCCTCAGCATTAGCACATGTGACCTGATTTTCTCTACTTGAAACTTGTAGCAGTTGTCAGGTAAAACTGCGATTTGGTTTTGATTACATTATTACTAATGTGTTAATACACCAGTCTGCCACATTGTGTCACAATCTGTCTATCTGTATATACTTGCATGTACATATTTGAAATAGAAGCATATTGTATTTGAAGTATAAGCATATAGTATCTTGGACCACAAAAATGCTGTGTTTGCATCTTAGATTTGTCTAGCTTCAGGTACATTTAATAATACTTTATGGGATATTTCTAAAAGGAAGTTTCTGTGTTTGGCTTTCCATAACTTTCCCATTCTCTGCCGAGTCTGGAGATGAGCTCCCCTCACTGCTCAGATTTTCTAGAACTTGGGTTTCTGGGCTGTCTGGTCACCACTTTGCAACGGTCATTGCTGTTTTAGTGCACTGAGTCTCTTCAGCTACTAACCTGTGAGAACACTATATAAATATCTTCCTGCACCGTCTGGAGCTTCTCTGACACCAGGCATCTTCACTTTGCTTTGTGCTGGCAGATCCTCCTCTTCAGGATTCACTGGTGTTTCTCCTCATGGTTCCTCTTGGTATCTTGGCATTTTTGGTTTAATTAACCCAATCCATACCTAGCTTACATAGAATCTCTGTTCTAGATACTTCCATATTAAATTTTCCCTGACTTTCCCTTTGTTTACATGATGATTTATCATTCTAACCTCTTAAAACTCCAACCTGGATGCTATCGAGGAATTCCCAACATCAAATCACTCAAATATGCTGCCGTTTCTAGAAATCACGCTGACCAGGACTCCTGCAGTTAAGATAAACCCTCAGAAGCATTCCAGATCTATCCTTGCTATGTGCCAAGTTCCTATTTGGTGCATTAGCCTGTCTCTTCAAAAAAGCTTCCCCAAACAACCCCAAAGTGCACAGATCTCTTCCCACCACTACCAAGGTAGTCTAAGACACATAATTTTAAATTAAATTTTAAATTAAAATATTAATACTGTGATATTCAGAACCTAAGCTGAGGTCATTTTGAAATGGCATTTGTCAATGTTCTCAAGACAGACAGAAAGAATAGGTAGATGAGGAAGGATTAGACAGAGGAACTGACTCACACCAGCAGTTTATCTGCAAGTTGGGGGCTGCTATGCTAGAAGTAACACACAGCCAAGATCATGGCTTCAAGATGATGCTGCAACTCATTAGCTTAAAAGAATGCCCAAGAGCATGGAACTCCCTGTGTTAACTTCAATAGTTAGGAATAACTTGCAAGTTTTAACTATATTCATAGGTTTTCCCTATGCACTGCAGTCCCTAAGTCCCCTGAAACATTTCATGGCAATTGCTATATGTTAAACATGATCCAGTAATATTTAAAAAACACAACACAATTATTAACAGTAATACTTTCTTATAAAGTATGTACTCTATTTAAGTACTTGATGATATGGAAAGAATGCATATTGGTGTGTGTCAGAGTTCAAATATTACTCTTGTGTGATGCTTATTAAATACTTTTAAAATTGCAGTAGTCCCCACACATCTTATTTTTATAACCATGCACTGATTACACTGTGTAAAAAATACCTGTATAACCTCTATGTTGGATTTAATTCAGAAAATCCTTATGTTAATAAGGATTTATTGTTGCTAATGAAATCTGTAGAAAGCAAATAAAATTTTGGATCCTATTATAGGCAAAGTTTATGCCTGGTGTCTGTTTTGCATTGGCTAAAATCATGTCTTGTAATACTTCTTTGATAGACTCATCTATCAATGGATTTTTAGGTAATCAGCTTAACAGGTTTATTGTGTTTTTCTGTTAACATCTAATCTAATGTGCTTTATGGTCATTAATTCTTGTTTGATCTACTATTTCTCTAGGAAGAGAAAATTATGATCTTTCCCATAAGTTAGTGGTGTATGAAGGCTATTCTTCATTTGTTTTATAATAACTTTAATTTAAAATGGAGACTAAATCATTAATTCTTTGCCATTATATCAATTTTTCCTACAATACTTGATTTCTAAACTTCCAAAGTAGACCAATGAGAATGGTGTAAAAACTGTAGTAAAGCCACTGGTTCCCATTTATTTGATTAATTTTCATGTGACAAAATAATTGTTATTTTACTACTGTAACTAGTGCACTGCAATTATCAAGTTGTAGTCAGTATCAGAATGTCATCTGTGTCCTTTAGTCATAAAATTTACAATATTTAGGAATACAGTATACTTGAGCATTATGCTTGATGCATCCTTGTATTAAACAATTATCTTATATTTATTCAGTTGCTTTTATATTGCTTTGAAATTGTTATTTTTCTGTTCATTTATTTGTCTAAATATTTACCTATAGTTCTCATTCTAAGTTTTATTTAAAATAAAACCTATAAAATAGTCATTCTACCAAAAGCAACCTACAGAGTCAATATAATCTCCACCAAAATTCCAACACAATTCTTTACTTACCTTGAAAGGAGAATTCTCAATGTCATATGAAAAAAAATCCCAAGATAGATAAAACAATCCTGAATAATAAAAGAACTTCTAGATGTCCCTCTATTCCCAATTTCAAAGTGTACTACAATGCTATAGGAATAAAACCCATGTGGTATTGGCATAAAAAGGGACACGTTGATCAGTGAACTGAAATTGAAGACCAAGACACAAACGCACACATATGGACACCCGATTTTTTGATAAAGAAGCCAGAAATACACAAGGGAAAAAATAAAGTATCTTCAACAAAAAGTGATTGTCAAACTGGATGTGTGCATGTAGAAGAATGCAAATAGATCCATATTTATCACAAAGCACAAAACTCAAGTCCAAGTCGATTAAAGAACTCAACATATAATCAGATATAATGAACCCAATAGAAGAGAAAGCTGGAAATATCCTTGAATTCATTGGCACAGGAACAGACTTTATGAACAGAACACCTATAGTGCTGGCGCTCAAATCAACAGTTAATAAATGGGACCTCATGAAAAGGAAACGCTTCTGTAAAGCAAAGGGCACTGTCAAATAGACAAAGTGGCAGCCTACAGAATGGGAAAAGATTTTCACCAAAGCCACATCCAACAGAGGACTAATAACCAAGATATATAAAGAACCCACAAAACTAGATACCAAGAACCCAAATAATCCAATTAAAAATGGGGAAGAGGTAAACAGAAAATTATCAATAGATGACTCTCAAATAACTGAAAAACAAAGAAACATTCAGCATCATTAGCTACCAAGGAAATGTAAATCAAAATTACTTTGAGATTCTATCTTACACCTGTCAGAATGGCTAAGACCAATAACACAAGTGAGAACTCATATTGGCAAGAATGTGGAGCAAAGAGAACCTTCCTCTGTTGTTGGTGGGAGTGCAAACTTGTACAACCACTATTGAAATAAATACAGTGGATCCTCAGAATATTGTGAATCAATCTTTCTCAAGACCCAGCTATACCACTCTTGGGAATTTATCCAAAGAATGCATCATCCTATCACAGGGACACTTGCTCAATCATGTTCATTGCATCTCTATTTACAATTGCCAGAGACTGGAAGCAACCTATATGTCCCCCAAAAGCAAAAATATAGATAAAGAAAATGTAGTACATGTACACAACAGAGTATTACTCAATTGTTAAAATCATGACATCATGAAATGCTCAGGCAAATGGACAGAACTAGAAAAAAAAATCATCCTGAATGGGGAAACAGAGACCCAAAAAGATAAATATGTTATGTATTCCCTTGTAAATGGATATTAGTTGTTAGGTAAATAGATAATGATATGACAACAAAGCTACAATCCACAGACCCAGAAAGTTAGGTAAAGAGGAGGGTACTAGGGGCTTTGCAGGGATCTCCCTGGGATGGGGAAATAGAATAAATTTTATGTGTGGATAGGGGTGGGTGAAGATCGGGTGGCAGAATAAGGAGGTGGAGAGGTGGGATAGAGGGAAAGAGTGAAGGGAGAGACAACTGAAACTAAGGAAGCTTTTGAGGGGTGAGGTGGAAACATATTGCAATGGAAACTTCTTGAAATCTCTGAAGGTGATCGTAACAAGGACTCCAAGTAACAGGGAATATGGACACTCAACTGGCCATTTCTTGTGGCCATGTAAGGTTTCCAGTGGAGGAGCAGGATTGTATTCAATTGAGTAGTTGGCCAAGGGGGTCCCATGAATATCCACAAATAACCCAGGCTGATGCTAAGACAAAGTGTTACTCTCCTTAAACTGACAGTGGGACTTCATTGCTGAGAACAACACACACACAACTCATTACACATGGAGAAGTTGAGCTGGTGCCTACATGGAGCCATCACCCCTACATTCTAGTCACTTTCATGTGGGAAGATACTCTACAGGCTACCAAAAGAGAAACATGGACAGCAAACCAGTTACAAAACATTTGACCTACAATCTGTCCTGCTTGCAATATATCTTAGGGCAATGGTGGCACAGAATTTGTGGGAGTAACCAACCAATGTCTGATTTCATCTAAGGCCTACTCCATGAAAAGGAACACATACCTGACACTGCTTGGGCAACCAAGAACCAGAGACTAGAAAGCCCAGAGGCATAAGGCAACATCAAATACTACTGGTCTAAAGAAAAGAAAGAGAAAAGGAATTCTAATGGTATTCTACTACACCCATAGATCAGTGCCATCACCAGAGAAGCTTCCTTCAGGCAGCAGATGGGAACAGATGCAGAGACCCATGGCCAGACATTATGTGGAGAGAGAGAGAGAGAGAGAGAGAGAGAGAGAGAGAGAGAGAGAGAGGATGTAGGACACCAGGAGAACAAGGCTGTCTGAATCAAATAAATAAGATGAATATGAATTCACAGAGACTGAAGCTGCAAGCACAGGACCTACATGGGTATGCACCAGGTCCTCGGTGTATACATTACAACTATTACCTTAGTTTTTTTTTTGTTTTTCTGTTTTTGTTTTTTTTTTTTTTTGGTTTTTCGAGTCAGGGTTTCTCTGTGTAGCTTTGGTGCCTGTCCTGGATCTTGCTCTGTAGACCAGGCTGGCCTCGAACTCACAGAGATCCACCTGCCTCTGCCTCCCGAGTGCTGGGATTAAAGGTGTACACCACTGAAGCCTGGCCTAGCTTAGTGTTTTTATGGGACTCCTGACTGAAAATATATATGGGTCTCTGACTCTTGTGCCTGCTCTTGGGACTTTTTTCCTCCTGTTGGGTTTCTGTGTCCAACTTCAGTATGAAAGTTTTTGCTTCATCTTATTATATTCCATTTTGTCAGGTTTGGTTGTTGTCTCTTAAAAACATTTTCTTTAATAACGAGAGAAGGAAAGGAAGTGGAGTGGAGGGGGTGGGCAAAGTGGGGAGGAACTGGGAAGAGTATAGAGGAGGGGAAACCATAATCAGGATATATTATATGAGAAAATAATCTATTTTCCATAAAAGAAAATATGAAAAATAAAATAAAATGAAGCCTCTAAGGTACAAAATTATTTTCCTTCCTTCTCAGACTATGTTCTTAAATTATTTTTAATGAAAAAAGAAATAAAAAGAGAAAGAACATGACCACTCCTAGGTATGGTGGAAGAGAAAGTATATTGTAGATAAAAGGGAGACATAGTCAGAAACAGATATATCTTAAAGTCCATAGTGGTCATGACCCTGGACAAGGAGAGGAGACAGGGAGGGAAAGGGACATGGAACAGAAGGGAACTAGGTACAGCATTCAAGTGGCTCAAAGAGGACAGGTAAAGACAGCTGGAGGTAGAGCAGCCTAGTCCTTGGGCTAGAGAGTTTTAGCCTAGCAAGTGGGGTATGCTAGCATGGGGGGCTAGGGACTAAGGGATTCAAGAAGAACCTGGTGGTTATATCTGTTTTGATATTTTAAATAGACAGCTCAGCCTCTTATCCCAAGATTGAGATGTAGCAGTTTTATTCTGATGTAATTTTAAAAATATGCCTAAAACTTGAAATATTCTGTTCTCCTGATTCAAAGTATATAAGTATATTACTGGTTCACACTGATTTGTAGTATATCTCATTTAGCTAGTCTTTGCTATATTTTCCCAAATCCCTCAGCAGGAGCCTCAAAGAATATGTTCAAGAAAATAGTAATCTTTGCTGTTCTATGGATTCCAGAGCTACTACTTAGCAGCTATTTGAGGTAATTTATTTTAAATGCTATGTCTCATTTTCAGTATGCAAAGATAAATAATTCAGTATAATGCAGTCTACCTTGCTGAATGTTAGGTTTGTAGGACAAAATAACTGTATAAACTCATGCATCCAATCTGTTAGCATTCCTCTCCCTGCCCTCCAAACTCACATGCTGCTCCTTTCCTGCTCTGTATGTTGAAAGCCTCAAGGACAGTAATCACTCCTTAAGCTCCATGAACAATGAGAGTTTGTTCAGATAAAAAAGTGAATAAATGTTCTCTACTTGTAAACAAACCGTCTCTGTGGGACAAAAAAAATAAATGGTTTTCTTCTGTCATTTTTCCATTTGCTTGTTGAAAACAAGTCCTCAAGTCTTCATGATTACTTACTGCCAGGCTCATTTTAATATTCTGATGTAATGTATCAATCTGGTCTATTTATAAAAAAATATGTTCTGTATGATCTATTTTTATTGAACAATTCAGAAAGGTAATGCATAGATTGTATACAACAGATTATATATGTTATATGCATATGTAATATATAAATACATATAGTATCCATGTATATGTACATATAAGTAAAATAAGATGCACACATGCAGCCAACAGGATTTGTGGAATAAAGCACAATAGGTGGGTGAAATTTCCATACTGAGTTTCACTTTTGTGGCATATGTCTCCACAGCTGTCCTGGTGTCTGTTATTGTTCTCTTCTACCCACAAGCCTAATTTAGATACTGAGAAAACTTTCCTGGGTGAAGAATTTAGGAAACACCAACTTCATTAGGCTTTAATACTATATTTTCCATTTAATGAAATATGTTTATTCTTATTTTTCCTGTTTAGTCAAAAGCTTGCAATTCCATATATCCACGGGCATGTTTAGAAACCATAGATTGCCTATGCCAGAAGACTTAGGAAAAAGATGGCAGAAGCCATGTAGTCAAGAACAAAGCAGACCATCTTTGAATAACTGTGATGCTGTGTGAGCTGAGCAATGTCAAGAGAACTCTGGTGACCAAGTGAACAGTAAAACCATAGGTACTAAGGCCAAGTACAAAGTCAAGTATGGCCAACAGTTCTAAATTTATGACTGAGCAGCTTCACTTTGGATGCTATAACCAGCCTGTTCCTATTCTAAGAAGCAAACACACTATTTGTCTAGATCATCACAATAAGAATTTCTGCCATTTGTAATCAAGCATAACAGTGGGGAAGACAGTAGACTTATATTTTAGGGAACCGGGAAGTGTACTGAAGTTGTGAATCCATTTCAAACTTAGTATAGGTCACAAGGGTAACAGAAACGATATGAACATTAACACTGATAAAAAGGAAATCTGATGACAGAGAGAAGTAAGGACCACAGGATTACCATCACACAATGCACACATGATGATGTTCTCCTGGAAGAAAAGGACAGGCTTGGAGTGGACTTTCAACAACCAAGGAGTGGGCCGCACATCAAGAACAGCCCTCATGGTAAGGGAACCTTTGGATTCAGAAAGCCATTGTGCATATGCTGCCAGAGCTCTCACAAGATCCCCCTAAAGACACAAGCAAGGGAGCAATGCGCCTCACTGCAAGCAAGCAGCTTTCATGCTGCATCTCCTGAACTGACAGACGTAAATTATTCCTAAATGCTGTATCAAGCTGGGGATGTTTCTAATCAGCAGGAGAGTTCGTTTCCAACCTTGGTGAACCCCTTCTTAGGCAACCTGGTACTTCTTATATTCCCCAATGGTCACCACGCTGATGACAAACTTAGGACACCAAATCATCATGTCACACTACAGCCCAGAACTTCTGGACTTTAGGGACCTTCGTGTCTCAGCCTCCTGAGTAGCTGGGACAACAGGTGTGTACCACTGACCTTGACAATGTTGAAACGTATCTTTGTGCAAAAACTATTCTAGCTATGAGTAGGATGTGGAGTGAGAGGAAGTAAAGGTACTTGTTCAGACTTTATAGTCAGTCAAAAAACATGGCTAGCACTCTAACTTAGCTCTTTTACGGAGACTAATCCTGCCTATGCAAAAGTCTTTGGAAGTATGGTAGCTTTCTTGTTTAGACATGAATTACAATCACTCTCATCATTGAAATAGATGGCTTGTAATCCTTTGAAGTGTCTATCTTTTTTTCCTTACAGTTAAGTTACTTCACATTTCTAATTAAGATCAATACAAAAGGCAATATTTATTAGTCAATTGCACTACAGGAAATAAGCTTTTAGATAGAGTTTTATAATTACTCTGGGAATTATTCCTTTCAAATAAAGAATGCTATCAACACACACACACACACACACACACACACACACACACACACATACACACACAGAGTGAGGGGGGAGAGAGAGAGAGAGAGAGAATGACTTTGACTCCCCATGGGAAGCCTTACCTTGTCAGAGGAGAGAATGGGGGGTGGGTTGTGAGGGGAAGGCTGGGGGACTGGAGGAGGGAAGAGAAGGGAATCTGTGATTGATATGTAAAATGAATAAAAATTTCTTAATAAAAAAATGACTCCAATAATTTGTAATCAAGCATAACAGTGGGGAAGACAGTAGACTTATATTTTAGGGAACCGGGGGTATTCCCTAAACTTCCCCACTGTTATGCTTGATTACAGATTAAACTTTGAAATTGAGAAAGTAAAAGGACGGGACACAGAACATTACAATATAACTGTGCACTCTGAATATGTGCCAATAAATATGAACAGAAAAGAAGGCACATTATCTGATTGCTTGTGGCATGCATGGGAGTTAAAACACATGGTGTGTTGTGTTAGACATCTTCCCTGGTTTCAAAATTTATGTCTTTAATTATACTGGTGAGAACAAGGCATGGTGGGGGATGCCTGCAATTCCTCCACTGAGGAGGCTGAGGCAAGAGGATCACAACAGGCCAGTATGGAATACTTAGAAATACAATGTTTCAAAAAACAAATTAAGGAAGACTTAGCCTATTTATTTTAGGATGTTCATATATAAGCAATTGCATGATATTCCTAGCATTTGTTTGAAAGCTGATATGTTAAGAAGAAAATAGATTTGGTTTCTCTAAAATTTGGAGAAGCTATCTGTAAACATAATGACTTGACTCATTCTAACTTCCTCAAGAACCTTCTGACATCTGTATGGGAAGCCACAGAAAAATACAAGTCCCATGACAAATGTCTATGCTTTCCTAAAGCCTTCAGTGAACATATGTTTTGTTCTCAAACAACATGGCTGTATCTACTTCAGCAGGACGTGGCTAAAAGACATCCTACGATATGTACACTATCTCTATGAAGCCATATAGAGGCACTCAAGGAAAATGAAGAGCTCATAATTTCATTTGGAAAAGGATTATGAGCATACAGAGAGCAAAGGGAAAGACAGTCACCAGGAGTACTGCATTTCACACAGCTGTGTTCAGGAACTGCTGAAATAGACAACTTTGAATGAGACAAATTGCATAACTTTCACTAAAACTGCAGAACATTCCTGCTGCTACTGTGGTAGGTGAGCGAACCAATATAAAGATTCACTAAGGCTTAAAGAATTTAAATTATCTTTGTATCAAATGGAGGAGTAAGAAGGGACCACCATGCTGTGAGCCAAAAAAACCTGATCTTCATGTTCACAGATGAGAACACACCTTTTGTAAGAATCATCTGTCCTTAATGACTGTTCTTTCCAAGTCTCAGTACCTAAGCAGAGCCTGGAAAGGGAAGCTGTGGGCAAATGCTCATGAATTAACTGCACTTGTCTTAGAGAGAACTGCCAATCTTATTTCAATGACAGACCACTCCTAAGGTGAACTTCTATGAATGATAGACTGCTAGAAATATTTTAAAATTGATGTTCCCTCTACTCACATGTTAACATAAAGCTAAGGAATATATTCAAGATTAATAGTGAAATCTCATTTTGCCATATTTAAAATGTCTACTTTGGTTCAGTGAAGAAATAAATGATGAACATCATTTGAAATTTGGCTACGAAACTTCTAAATAAGAAATGGATACTGTTAGCTAATTAGAGTGCCAGAATTTTTTTAGAGGAAATCCTATTCTGCACTGTTTTGGTATCTCTAGTGCATATTATGTTGAGGTCTGATGCATCTGAATGTATACCAGATGGGTAGGAAGCCAGACTACATCCAGGACTGGAACTATGCCCTATCATTGGAAAAGTCTAAACATTTTCTCTGTGAGAGTTTTAATAATGGGCAGCACAGGTCACCCTCTTCCTTATTGAACCAAGATAACATGAGTGGTAGAAGGTCTTATTAAATAAAAAACACAGAGGTGAAAACCCGAGAGATCAGAGCCACAAGCTAACCTTACCTCACCGACACCTCAGTCTCCAAAGAGAGCTACGTCCTGTATAACCACACCTATATGCCTTTCTGTTCTGCTATGTCATTCGCTCTCTGTCCAGCTACATCACTTCCTCTTCCTGCCTAACTCTGGCAATTCCTGTCTGTCTGTACAGATCTCCAGACCTCTATGGTTAGTACTGAGATTAAAGGCATGTGTCACCATGTTTGACACTGTTCCAAGTGTGACTTTGAACTCACAGAGATCCAGACAAATTCCTGCCTCCCAAATGACAGGATTAAAGGTTTATGCTACCATTGCCTGAATTCTAGGTTTATTATAGTGTCTGGCTTTTTCCTCTGATCCTCAGATAAATTTTACTGGGGGACACAGTATATTGAGGGTCATTGTGGTGTTGTGTTCCCCAAATATTGTGTACCCTAATAAACTTATCTGGGGTCAGAGAACAGAAAAGCCACTAGATACTTAGGATAGACAGTGGTAGCACATGCCTTTAATCCTAGCATTCCAGAGGCAGAAATCCATCTGTTCAAGGATACAGCCAACAAGCATGGTGACTCATGCCTTTAATCCCAGAAAGCGAGCCTTTAATCCCAGGGAGTGATGGCAGGTAGCAGAAAGGTATATAAGGCATGAAGACCAGGAACTAGAAGCATTTGGCTGGTTAAGCACTTGGCTGGTTAAGCTTTTAGGTTTTGAGCAGGACAGTTCAGCTGAGAGCCATTTGGATATGAGGACACAGAGGCTTCCAGTCTGAGGAAACAAGATCAGCTGAGAAGTTGGCCAGGTGAGGTTAGCTGTGGCTTGTTCTGTCTCTCTGATCTTCCAGAGTTCACCCCAATACCTGGCTCAGGCTTGATTTTATTAATAAGAACTGTTAAGATTCCTGCTACATCATATAATACATCACATTTCAACTTTTTGTCTAAAATAAAAAAATTATAACTAATATAAGAAATACAATAAGTAAAATAATTATATATAATATTACAAGCAATAAATACATCAACAATGTCTAGTCCATTTGCATTTGACAAATTCAGAGAAAGTATTTCATGATCTATCCTGTTTTGGTGAGTCCTAAATGTACCTAATTCATTTTCTATCCTAACATATTACCAACAGAAAACTATCTTATGAAGTCTTTCAAATTTATATACTTTACACCTCTTAGCGAATTTCTTTTCTGAATTTCTTAACAAAGAAAACTATAACTATATAATCTTCAACTCCATCAGAGACCTGAGAAGGAAATAGTATTACCTAGCAACACAGGAAGTGCAAACAAGTGACTTCAAAAAAATGTGAGTTATGACAGAAACAGTCAGCTGCCTGGACAGTCACCCGAGGTTTCTCTGCACATTAGGGCTTCATATTCAGCCTACAGACTTAGCATATCTCACAGACTCATATATGAAGCAAGATATAAGCAGGGCCTACAGCTTGACCCCAAATTCTGTGTGAGTATTCCATGTACAAGATAAACTTGAGATCTGCCAGTGTCTTGTCATGATTCAGGATTTTAAATTCTGCAAATTGCTGGTATTTTTTGAATCTGACTGCCTATTCTTGGCTTGTGGATGGCTTCATCTCAGTGTCCCATTATTCTCAGCTTGTGGGTGGCGTCATCTCCCTTATTAAATGCCAGTCTACCATTGAGAGGCCAGACTCCATCAACCTAGTTACTTCTCCAGGAATAACTGCTCCAGCTACTGTTCCACTGCACACCAGGAGCCATCTTCCTACTGCCTGCTCAGCTGCCTTCCAAGGAATGGGCACTGTACCTTTTCGAGATTGTAAAGCCACTTCAGCGATGGTGCCATATTGCCCTGGCCTCAGAGGATGCCTGTTGCCAAAGCTGCAACCACACTTGTCTTGGCAAGGATCAGCAGTCCTTTGTTTTGTACCCTGCTTGTCCATTTTGTACAGCATACTGTCAGCAATTGATGCGAGGGCACTTTCTTGCACAGTGGCTAACTTTTGCCACAATGAAAGTTAACTCCATGTGGAGGTTCTTCAATGTTAAGTAGATTGGTGCTGCCAGGAGCAGACATGTCTCATAGTCATGAAAAAAAGAAAAGTATCTATGTTATTAAGACATCTTAAATGCTATATTCTGTAGATCTCTGAAGGGTTTGAAGATTACCTGTCTGTCTAAAATATATCTCTGCTTGACCTTGAAAATATACCTGATATGACTACAAGTTCAATTGTAATGACTAACTACTAACTTTCATTTCTTTATATCCTAATAGTTGGTAATAATAACTTTCAAGGATTAGAAATTTCATTACAGTGTAAATGAACTGTATAGTTACAATACCTTGAACAAGATTTGAAATATATGATATGATATGAAATCAATCTCAGATTTGTAGCAATATACATAATTTGTATACAATATACAAAAATCAAATCCAATGTAAAATAAACTAGTAGTTGCCTTTTAAAAGTGAATTCAGTAATCTACCTTTTTATCTATATCATATCTATATCCTCTCCTTTTTATTTTCAGATTAAATTTAATAATCTACCCTTTATTCTATCATTTCTGTATCATTTTTAGAGTAGATTCAATAATCTAACTCTTATCTACATACTCTTTTTTTAAAAAACAAGAACTTTAAATCTAATCTCCTTTGTTTAGCCTGTTTCCTGACCATTAACAATAACAACTTGTAACCAACCACCCTAAAGAATGACAATTATCCAAAACCCGTTGAAAGATCAAAAATCACCCACCTCTTGGGAATGTGGGCATCGTGCTCTTAAAATTACTTCTTGCTCTTTGCGGGCAAAGGCATCTTTAGATGATCCTGAAAAGAAAAAATTGTGGTTAATTGTCAAGTCCTGGGAGAGGTAGCTGTATCATTTGTTGTCCAGTCTCTGCTTAATGCAAAAGTGCAGGGCTTATCTCAAGTCCTCATTCAAATAGTCTATGAGGCTGGATCATCTTTTCTAGCCATCTCAAAATGTCCTGAGCAGTTTGTAGTCCAAAGCTGAATTTTGGGTAATGTGTGTCAGCTTAGTGGCATTATTATTGCCCATGTGGAATTGTCATTGTGGGGCCCCATCATATTTTTGGACACTTCAAATTTGCTGTTAGGCATGGTCATGATTCCTTGCAGAAAACTGATAGAAACTAAATCACAAAAAAAACATGATCTGGCAGCTACGTGAAGCCTTTTTTCTAGAATTGTTAGTACTCTATATGACCATTAATATCATAACAAAAGTTATATATATATATATAATATATATACATATATATAAATCCTATAAATTTTGATATAAAATTCATACCTTAAAAAAAGTTTAAAGAATCAAAATAGAACCAAAGAATCATGAAATCAGTGGCAATAGAACAGTCCCGTATTTTTTATTTTCTTCTGTTCCATATCAGATGGCTGTTCTAACATGATACAGAGACATTGCATTTTCTTTTAACAAACATGTTTGACTTTAGAGAAGGAGAGAGTCATTTTCCCACTGCCAAACCAGCTTTAATTTTTAATTAAATCTTTAACTACATAAAGACAATTTGTGTTATATGTCTGTAGAGAAAAGGAGAAACAAACATTTAAGAAGACTTATGAAAGTTTATATGTGATATACCAATAGGCCAATTTACTCTTTTTGTTGGGACATTTTTTCTAGATGATGTGTCATTTTTCTTCAGATGTCTCATTTGTCCAGTGTTCTTCAGATTCTTTAGCCTTCATTGTCCTGAAAGACAAAAACAAAAACGCTTCCCCAAGCCTAACATTTTGGAGTTATATCTGATTAAATGAAAAGCATTTGTTAGTGGTATAAGTTAAGTTTAAATTGGATGGTCATCCTGGTTGATGAACTATCACGTCTTCTAATTAAGAGGCCTCTCTGTTCAAATCAAACCTTTATCAATTTTGCTGGTATCCATAGCTTTTCTTCTCCTGTGGAAACCTAAACAAAACCTTGTCTCCAACATAATAAATATCCTGGTTTCCATTCTGAGGTCAGCACATCTTTAAAGTATATAGGGTGATTTAATTTTGTAGTTTTTTTGTCTGTTAACCAATGTCTCTCTACAGCTGTTGTCCCTTTCTCATTAGTATTGAGAAAATTCAAAGTTAATAGAACATTATGTAATCTATTTCTGGGGGTTTTTGTTACCCCTTTCTGTTTATTTAGAATATCCTTTAGTGTATGATTTGATCTTTTTTTATACCTACTTGACCTGTAGGAATATGTGGTATACCTGTATTATGCTTTACATTATAATAAGCAAAAATTGTTTCATTTTACCAGATATATGTGCTGGAGCACTGTCATTTTTAATTTGTGCAGGTATAACCATGATGGCCATAACTTCTAGCAAATGAATGATTACACAATCAGCTTTTTTTTCTGAACTCAAAGCAGTTGCCCATTGAAATTCTGAATAGGTATCAATGGTGTGGTGTAAATATTTCAATTTTCCAAATTCTACAAAGTGAAACACATCCATCTGCCAGATTTCATTTTTCTGAGTACCCTTTGGGTTGCATCGTGCTGGTAGCAGAGTCTGATTGTAAAAAGAACAAGTAGGATATTTCCTTATCATTTCCTTGACTTGTTGCCAGGTTATGAAAAATTCTTTTTTAAACCCTTACAATTGACATGATGTTTTTATAAAATTCTGAGGCCTCCAGCACATTTCCTATCAATGGTTTATTGATCTCATCATTGCCTTGTGCTAAAGGGCCTGATCACATATGAGATCAGATGTGAGTTATATATAAGTGATGACTGCTATTCCTGATTATATCTCGTAA
>CABHPQ010164512.1:0-40775 GCA_902168405.1 Peromyscus aztecus
AGTCAATGGAAGGCGTTGCTATTGCGCACGGTTCCTTATTCTCAAGTGGACTATGATCCTAAAGTCTATTTGTAAGGTAGTTATTGAGCACTTAGAATCCTTTTCCCAAAGGAATGATGTTATGCATTGTGGTTGGATCCCAGGGTCTTTAATGCCTACTTAGCCTGGTTGCTAAAATTTATACTGTACTCTTTTTATTTTAATAAAAAAACCAATTACTAAAAGTTACAATGGACTTTGCTGTTATGAGGGCCATAGGGAGTTGAAGCAGGGGAGTTCATTCGCAGAGGGATAAAACACATTCCAACATTCTTAATTGGCATTTGCCTTCTAGGTGTTAATATTGAACTTTATGTTTCTAACTGCTCATTTATGTTCTATAATTTCATTTTTCTTAGGATTAAAGGTAGATATGATTAAGTGCCCAAAGTGGGTGACTGCACTTGATGACTGTCCCTTAGTCATGCTGAAAAATGACTGTGTTGTCACAAGGCCAATGCTTGTGGTTGCCTCTCCAGTGTTTAAATAAAACTGTATAAGACCACAATGCCACCAGTCATCTCAAGGGATGGCGCTGCAGTTGCTCATTTATAGACGCTGCCCCACCCCAGGTTCATCTGATGGCGCACCACTAAGGTCTGCAGACATTCCCCAAGTCCAGGTTCATGTGATGGTCCCTGGAGCATCACTGAGGAACAGACTTGCTCAGTCCATGAGTAGATAGGCCCCCTAAGGTGCTTCTGCTCTTAATCACTTCAGATTTAGTAAACACAACCAGGAGACTGGAACTGTCAGACACCGGCTATAGTCTTTCCAATCTGCAGCAAGCAAGGATCTTTCCTCAAAATCAACCTCGTTCAGCAGATCTGCAATCTGTGGAGGCAAGAGGCCCTTTCCCTCCTTGA
Organism: Peromyscus aztecus; assembly: GCA_902168405.1. NCBI lineage: Eukaryota > Metazoa > Chordata > Mammalia > Rodentia > Cricetidae > Peromyscus > Peromyscus aztecus. The sequence continues at coordinate 906 of CABHPQ010164512.1, forward strand.
GCCCAGCAGAGCCATAAAGGATTTCTTGGAAGCCCTGGGAGCAGCAGCTGCCTCAGCCAGTCACTTTGATGTTCTGTGAATTCCAAGGGGGCCTCTGAGCTGAGGATGCCGAAAGCTAGGAGGGTTCAGGTTTCATTGCAGAATTCAATCAAACCACACTTAGTCTTTTAGGTGGAGAGCACACAGCCTGCAAACTGACCTTGGGCACATGAATATCTAAGGACGATGCATGTCCCGGAGTCCACAGGCCCAGCTGTGGTTTGTGGCTGTTCTTCCCATCCTGCCCTGTTCTGCCTGTGCCCTGCTAAGGCTTCTACCCTCCCTCTTTGTTTCACCTCCCATTCCTCAGATCCTTCTTATCGCCCAGCTCTCGCATTTGGGGTAGATGAGGTCATTGTTCCCTACCACTCCTCTTCTCTTCATTTTCTTCATATTCATTTCTAAGAAAACCATACCTCCTTCTCAGTAGCACTGATACGCTTGATGCCTTTGCATTTAGGGAACTTAACAGATGCAATGCAAGTTTGGAAAACTTAACAAAAGCCCTTACACAACAAAGCCATTGTAGGCTGTCCCAGGTTGCCAGAGTCGGCCCCAGAGTAAGGGAGCCAGGCCTCTATGCTCAGGATGTTTGCTTTGCTCTCATGCATGAATATCCCTGAACGTAAAGTCCATAAGCACACAGACTGAATCTTGGTTAACTGTGTTAGACTCTGAGACTTCCTAGAATTCTAATCATTTTAAGGAGACAAGGTGGTGGTATTCCACCAGAATTATTTCACCATTTTCAGGAGACATTTGGCTTTTTGCCTGTGAACACCAGGTAAGAACCAGGCAACACCAAGAACTCCTCACCAGGTGCTGCCAACATGATGCCAACTCTGGTGCCCTTGGGTACTCCTATGCTACCGACTCCCAACTTTAAACTTCCCTATAGCATCCATCCTTCCCTACCTCAAAGTGTTTCTATTTTCATTCTAAAAAGTGTTATCTCTTCAGACCAAATCAACCCATTTACTAAATTCACAGAGTGACATAATTCTCTACAGGAGTGTCATAGCAGCGAGGAGCACTGACTGCTCTTCCAGGGGACCCAGGTTTGATCCCCAGTGGTGAGAACACGCGCGCGCACACACACACACACACGCACACACACACACACACACACACACACACACACACAGTGATGGCTCACAACTGTCTGCAGCTCCAATCCCAGGAGATCCAATGTCCTCTTCTGGCCTCCGATGGCACGATACATACATGGTGGTGCATAGACATACACTCAAGTTGAACACTCCTACACACAAAATACTAAAATAACTTTTAAAACACTAAAAGTATGTACTTATGCACTGCTATCACTTATTACTGTTGTTAATTAGTGTTCCTGTGGCTCAACTAACCTAGTACACAACAACACTGACCCATGAGTGAGCTTCTCCAAAGACAGACAGCCCTGTAATCAAGATCCGGAGCATATCCACCAGGCCCCCTGCTGGCCTGACCCTGGCAGTTAGGTTTCACCTCTTTTAGACCACACAGAAAGAAACACAGTTGTCCTACCTGTCTGGTCAATTCAATTAACATAATGTTTGGAGATTCATCTGAAACATTTGCTTGTTTCCTTAGATCGTCCATCCCTTTTGTGGTCGAGTAGAATTCCAATACATAATAGACCACAATTTGTTTATCTGTTCATCCTTGGGTACATCTGGACTGTAATCCCTCCACTGTCAGCCACCATGAGCTCAGCAGTCACCTCACCAGGTGTTTCCGGTATGATGTACTGCCTCATCAGAGGTCCAAAACCAACTGACCAACCGGACATGGAGAGAAACTTCTGGAACTCGAAGTCAAACAGACTTTCTATCTCTGTAAGTTGTTTATTCCAGGTAGTTTGCCATAGCAACAGAAAGCCTACTAAGACACAAAGCCAGGGCATCCCGAAATTACAGGAATGTGAGACTTTTCCAAAGTGGATGTGCCATTTTGGGTTCCAGCAATCACACTTCCTAGTAATTCTTTATCTTTACCAAAACTTGGATACAGCATTTGATTTTTGCTCTTTTAGTGATTATGTGGTGTTACAATGAGTAGTTGGTTTTACTTTGCATTTCTAAGATAAAAAATGATAAATATTTGTTAGGGTTTTCCATTTTAATTGAAAATAAAATGGCATATATTTATTGTATATATGTTTTATGATATATAATGTAGCAGAAGTCTTAAGCTGCTAGTAATTATATATTCCTGAATGTCATGTAATGCTTACTGAAGTAAATGGATTTCCTTTGGCTGAGACTTCAAGAAATATAACTAAGGAGGGATCATGGATTAGCTCACTGTACACACAGGGCCCACTTAAGCTCCACTGCATGGAGCTGGAGAGACGGCTCAGCAGTTAAGAGCACTGGCGAGAAAGATGGTTCAATGGTTTAAGAGCACTGCTTCCAGAGGACCTGGGTTCAATTCCCAGCACCCACCTGGCAGCTTAAAACTGTCTGTAACTCCAGTTCCAGGGGACACTCACACAGACATACATGCACGCAAAACATCAATGCACATAAAAAATAAAAAAAAAAAGACCCTCATTGCATGGTGAATGGGAATCCTGGTTTTAGGATTCTTGTTTCTTTCCTTCTCCTTCTCCTCCTCCTCCTCCTCCCCCCTCCTCCTCCTTCTTTTCTCTTCTCTTCTCTTTTCTTTTCTCTTCTTCTCCTCCTCCTTCCTCTTCTTCCTCTCCCTCCTCCTCTCTTCCTCTTCCTCTTCCTCCTTTCCCTCTTCCTCAACTCAATTCTCTAAAAAAAAAAATTCTCATTTTTCTAAAAAGGTATTCCAGAGGAGAAATTTAGGAAGTGGTAAATAAAGACATTTTCTGTGCCTGCTTGTGAATTGGTAAACAACACTAAGGAGAAGGATGCTACTCATTCACTTGTGCTTTGGAGCCTGCAGGGTTTGACAGCCATCATTCACCCTGTTTGTCGAAGGAAAATGTGACCAGCATTTGACACAGCTCCAACCACTGAGTTTAAAAGAAATCCCTGAAAATACGCGTTTCACTTCCCAAAGGATATTGGTAGCAAACTTAATATTCTTCATTTGGTTTCTTCCCCCCAAACAAGATTTTTCGTTTTAGATCTGTGAATCCTCTTGCTTGCACAGAAAGCAAACATATTCTCAAATAGCTGTGTACCAAAAGATCTCAAAACGAACTTACATGGTTTAAGAAGCATTTCAATTTGAATTTGGACTGTGGCTCCTTTAAGCAATTCTTGAAAATGTGAAATTCTTTTTAGAGAAACATTTCCTACAGGTCAATGATTATAAGGAGTCACCTTCCTGCAAGGAGACTGTGACAGTGGCACATGAGAGCTGTCACTCAGCTAGGGTAAGATGACCACTGTGATTCCTTAGAGCAGTGCTCGACCCACAGTTGGTGGCACAGTGATCCTGAAGACACTGGACAGTTGATACATAGTGACTCATCTGCCACATTTAGCATCTTCATGCTTGGTAGGAATAACCTTACTAAGAACTTCTACATAATCACCAATGTCTTTCATTTTTAGGGGTAAGACTTTTTGCCTGTAACATGTCTGTTACAGTCATTCTGCTAACTATGTCCAAAACCTCTTGATTCCTAGAGGAAGTTAAAGCCCCCAAACCAAACACAAAAAGAGTCAAACGTATGTAGGGAAGCACAGCAGAGGCTGCTTTTTGGACAACTACAGTATGTAGAGTGCTCTCACGGAACCGCGTGACTAAGCAGGTAAGGCAAACTTCAGCAAAGAGAGCACTACAAATCACATTACTGTCTGCACATGGGAACACATGCTAACACCTGCCAGAACAGATGAGCTGCACATCCTAAGAGGTACACTGTCCTTTCAATGACTGGTAGGCTTTCCTGCTTCATGATACAGCCAGCTTCCCAAATGGCCTGTGCTAGCTTCTCATGCTGTGTAAGGAAATGACCGTAAGTAGCCAAGGTTCCTTCAGTTCCTGCCCCTTGAGGACTAAAACTTTTATTTCCACTATTTTAAAAGGGCACTCTCTAGTTAACAAAGGCAGTGGCATGTACTACTGTAAGCTTATAAATAAAACCAAATAAATAGGCAAATGCACAGAAAAGATCTCATTTTTTTTCTGGAGTACACTCCACTGAAGAAAGAAGAACGGAGTCCCAGGAACCTAAATCTGTGGCCTGAAGGTTGCCCCAGTGATGCAGAAGCAATCACCAACTGAACCAGGTGGGCAGTGAGTGGACCTTAGGGCAGGCTGCAACCCCACTTGTTTCTCTACATAGGCAGGCAGAGTTGAGACAATGGTGATGGATGCCGAAGCTAAAAGAGAGCAGGAAAAGAAATCCTAGAAGTAGTGTTTTACCAGTAGGAGCCTAAGACACACACAAAATTCTAGGACGTGTGGAGTCCCAGAGACAGAGAGTAACATACACAAATGTACAAAAGGGTCAGACCACTGTGTGTCTGACATGAAAGGCAGGTGAACTGCAGGTCGGAGGAGCAAGACGCTATGGTGTTGTGGGGGAGCCTTGCAGGTATGGGGAAAGCCTTGGATTTACCTAGAGCCTTAAGGGAACATGTGGAGGCTTTCATATGTGAAAGTACACTACCATAGTTTGCTTCATAGAATATCTCCACCCACAGGATGAAGGGCAGACTGGGTTAGGATAGAGAAGTCCAGGTAGGGGCTTCCGGGGCTGTGTATCTAGCTCTGTGAGAAGACACAAAGCCAAGAAAGGGTTTAAAAGCTGGGTGAGCTTTTGTGTGGGTCCCATCACTCTCAGGCACAATCCCAAGTGTGAGGCCAGCATGGCTTACATAGTGTGTTCTAGCCTTGTTCCAAAAAGACCAGAGAGGGAGGGAGAGCCAGAATGAGAGAGAGAAACATGCTCGGGGAAAGAAGAAACAGTACTTGGCAAATCATCAGAGGATGGTGAGGAAGAGGGATGGGTAGTAGCCCACAGAGGTAAAAGACTTCTGCCACTGGGAAGAGAGCAGGAGACACTGAAGGGGAAACAGGATGCTTGCGCGTGGGGATCGATCGAGGCTGATGCTGCTTGAGAGTTGACAGTGACTTCACCTACCCTTGCAGCCAGGTGGCAGTGGGAAGGCCCATGAGCCTCTTCAGGCCTGACCACGCCCCCAGCTCCCCTGTGGGGACACTGCTACATAGGGTACAGCCAGGGAATAGTCTGTCCAATCAGGATCCCCTTTTGAGTGTCAATACATTCCTACTGAACACCTAGCAGCTGGCACCGTGCGGATCACGGGACCTTTTGACTGGCATTTGATGAAGAATAGAAAAAGGAACCACGCGAGTGATTTCTTACCACGCTCCCTGCTCAGAAAACAAAGAAGCAAATGACCTAGCCTAGAGCAGGTGTTGAAAACAATGCTGGTCACCCATTGTTTGGGGAATATTTGCTCTTGCCTGAACTCTGACCCTACCGGAGAAACTACTTTGGCATCTACGAGTCCCATGTTCTCCCTTACCTCCACTCCATCACTCTTATTTGTATCTATGATGAGACAGAGGCCTTCTATCAAAAGTTTGAAAAGCACTTGGAACATGGGCCCAGGGTGGGGATGTTTACATTCAGGATGTAGTCATGGAATGTAACCATGATGATACACCAAGTAACAAAACAGCAAGGGATCGTCTCTCAAGGTGAGTGAGCACACAGGCACAGCAGAAATGACACAGAATGACACATGGGCTGTAAGTGCTGGGGAAAATTCTCACGCATCATAGAAAGCTGGAGCCGAGAATAAGACAGACGGAGAGGCCTCGCTGAAGTCTGAAACTGGCTCAGGACCTGAAGTGCAAAGATCCTACCAAGGAGCACAGAAGGTCCTTGACCATTGTGTGTGGCCAGGAAAGGAAAGCATGAGGTTGAGCAGATGATAACTATTCATCCTATGGTAAAGGGGAAAATGTTTTTTATTTAAGATTTAAGTCAGGAGACTTCTCACAAAAGTGGATATCCAGATTGTGTTGAAACATTCTCCTATCTGGGAGCCCTCCACCCAGTTTCCACTGGTATAGCCTGCTTGTCTCTGAGGAATATTCCTATGTGCTGGTGGCCTTTTGGCTCAGAGTCCCCACTCTTCCTACCCAGGCTACAGAGGCCCGCTGGCTGTTGGGAATGCACTGACTGGTCTGTTCCTCTCTAGCCCTTCTCCATTCAAGTGGGACTGAGATCAGTACAGTGGCTGCAGACAGCTGGCCTGGAGACCTGGGGCCACAGCGCGGGCACTACCTCTGTGTTTCTGTCTGCAGACTGGTGTCACACTTGCTCATTTTAGGAACACTGTGTCCTTCATCTTTGGCTGGACAAAAGTTGTCCACAAACACTGGGTGTCACAATGACTCCAAACATCTCTTGGGGAACCACAGGTTGTTTCCAATACACACACACACACACACACACACACACACACACACACACACACGGTTCTTTATTCCACCCAATGGGTAAAGGCTCAGACTACAAAGTTACACTAGAAATTTTTACAGAACATCCAAGTACCAAGATTTAAAAACCAAAAAGGTATCCAAAGTTTTCCTGAAGCATCTTAAATTGCCTTCTATAGATTTCACCTTCTGCATGCAAGCATACACACACTTGCACACAAACACATATATAGAAGCCCACAGATATATACATGCATGCACACACAAATACAGGCATACACACCCCACCCCCACATGACAGTCTAGGTAGCCAGATGACATTCCAGGTAGCCAGAATTTCTACAGGAAACAATATGATGTCAGTCTTACTATTTTAAATTTTAAATACAATAGTAAATTGAATGGAACCAGTAACTTCTAAGGTGACTGACAACATCCTTCTTGCGTATGTACCTTTGGGTTCCCAAGACTTAATCCCAAAAGACATGAGAGAAGAAATAAAAAAATCATTACTCTAGGGAGGAAATACATACTTTCACTTAAGTGCAGATAAGCTGTATAAAGGTGGGGAAAAAACACTCTCTGTATGTGAAACTCTCGCTATTTCTGACATGAGTGCCTGGGAAGATGGGTGTTCATTCACCATGCTTCTGGATAGTCACACATATACATACATAAAAATATGTGTATACTTAATGTACATGTTTTAAGTGAACAAGTAATATCTGAAACCATTTTTTTTTTTTTTTTGCAAACTTTAAGCTAGACTTCCCAGTTCAACATTTAATAGGCTGCCTCATGAAAGTGATATCCAGGTCCTGGGAATGTAAACACTGACACCTGACCCCTCAACTTCAAGGAGCTCATTTTGTACCAGAAACACAGAACTAACGAGGGCGGGGTGTGCTTCGCTGTCCAGCCCTTGCCTAGCACACGTGAGTCTTGGGTTCCACCCCCGGCACCACAGGGAAACATCGACAAAATGGGCTAGTATGACGATGGGATTGTTTTTTTTTTTTTTTTTTTTAAAGAATGATAGAAATGAAAGAGAAGTGAGGGGCCAGGAGCAAGAGGAAACTCCTGGAATGGTCAAAGTTGTGCCTTAAAAAAAATTATTTTAGGAGGTTGGGAGACTTAGACAGAGTATCTACGTAGCCTTGTGCTATGTAGGCCAGGCTAGCCTTGAACTCACAGAGATCCTCCTGCCTCTGCCTCTGCTGTGCTGAGATGCCTTTAAAGAGGAGGCATGCAGGGAAACAAAATAGCCTGGCAACTGGAACACACAAGGGCACACCAGTGAAGAAGGTCTGCCCCAATATCCATCTTACTGTCCCTCTACATGGTTGGGTATCCAAAGGACAGCAGGTCCCAGAAGCAGGAGCTCCTGGTTCCCCCACTGAGGCCACCTTTGCAACAGGGTCAACCCTACCCACCCCTACTCCACCGCCATGCTAACCAGCCACGATATCCCCTGGCCACTGCATCTCCCAACCACTATGCCACCTGGCCACTATATCCACAGACCACTATCCTCCAGCCACTGTGCCACTCAACCACTGTGCCGTCCAAACACTGTGTTTTCAAGCACAGCACCACCTGGTCAAGGTGCCATCAGACTGTGGCGTGTGGCCACTGTGCCCGATGAGCACAGCAGGGTACTGGAGAGCAAGGCTGCAACCATAGGGGAAAAAGGTCCAGCATAAGAAACTTTAAGCTGGAGAGATGGTTCAGGGGTTAAGAGCACTGGCTGCTCTTCCAGAGGTCTTGAGTTCAATTCTCAGCAACTACATGGTGGCTCACAACCATCTACAGTGGAATCTGATACCCTGTTCTGGCATACAGGATATACAGGTAGACAGTTTTCATATACATAAAATACATAAGTAAATAAATCGAGAGAGAGAGAGAGAGAGAGAGAGAGAGAGAGAGAGAGAGAGAGAGAGAGAAAGGAAGAAAGAAAAGAAAGACAGAAAGAAAAGAAAGAAGAAAGAAAAAAGGCACTTCTGAATCCTATCAAAAAAGTCTGGGGCTCAATTCAAAGATGATTCCCATCTGTACAGGGCATCCCTCTGTTCTGACTTTAAATATCACCTACCGGTTAATCTCAAATTTCTATCTCTGGGTACAAACTCTTCCCCAGATTCCAGCTCCTACCATCTTACTGTCCCTCCACATAGTTGGGCACCCAAAACACAGCATGTCCCAAACAGAGCTTCCGGGTTCCTCCCTCAGCCAGCTTTCCCCTGTGTGGGACAGTTCAGGAACATCAACCACACCACTTCAGCCTTCACTGTGCATCTACACCCTGAGCACATCTCTCCAGGACACTGCAAGCTCCCAGGACCCTCATCTGGACCACCATTCCTGCTTCCTTGATGTCACCTTCTCAGGGAGGTCTTGACTTTTGTGTAAAATCACCCCCCCACCCCATCCTTGCTCCTTATTTGCCCATCCACTCTCAATCTTCATGGGTAAGATACTATGGTCCAAATTCTATTCCTTCATAGTTATTGGGTGGTGTCTTCTCTCGCTGTTTACCTTCCCCATTGCTCCTGGGGACCTGCAATTCTTGGCTAGTTCTTTCCCTATTTTTTTCTTCAAAGAACATCACAACGTCATGGAATATGTTCACATGCTCATGGAATAAAAGGAAGGTTTAGTAGAGGTGGAGATTAGTAGTGGGAAGTCAAGTTCAGAGACCATAGCAGTTCCTACATATCTACGGAAGCCAGGCTGAGAGGGGCAGGATCGGAGACGCACATCTCAGAGGCAGAGGTCTGTCAGAGCCTATGCAGAGGGTCAGGCTCAGGGCTTGCTAACTGAGACAATACCTGATAGCCTTCACAGGGAAGGCTGGAGAAGGCTGGAGCTGGAAGATGTAAGAGGAGAGTGAAAGGAAGGGCTGGTATATCTCAAAGAGGCTTGCTACTACATTTATTACTGCTTCCTTCTTAGGTATAACTAAAGGGCTCTGAATTCTACAGACAGTATTCTCAAGGTTGAAATAATTCCTAAAGTTAATAAGCCCAACGTCCCACAAGAGCTCATCTTCCTGTGTAACATACACTATTGGCTCTGTACCACATTCCAGGTAGAGGAAAGTCACATGGAAAGGAATGTATGGAAAATGATGGCTTGCATAAGACCCATGTCCCCACTGCTCACAACTGTACAGAAAAGAGCAGCACCGGTCTTGTGCCCCAGACTTGCATTCAGTGGGCTCTAACTCCAGCCCAGGGCTGACCTTTACTTTAAATAGATTTTCCTGGAGTGGAGGGAAGAAAACACCGATTCATCCAAGACTCCTGAACAACCTACTGTTCGCATTACTTGAAATAAAGTCTGCTTTAAATCAGAATTCTTGAGACATAGAAATAAATATACCAAGAGGTTTCTAATTTGGGGCTTTCACCAATGGATTATTTTCATTCACAACACTGGGCAAACTTGATATGGTCTTCCAGAAAGGCTGGCTGTGGAGTGCCTGGTGGAAGAGATCAGAGGGCCCGCCTCCGACTTCAACTTGTCTTGAGACTGACACTTTCCACAGGAAGAGCTAGACACGTGTGAATAGAAGATGACTTTTCAGCCCTTTCCAAAGCCCATGTTAAGTTAGCCACATCTGAGCAACACGGGAGAGCTCTGAACAACATGTTTCCAGGGAGTCAGCACAGTGGAGCAAAGTCTCCAGCATTTGGGTTGTCCCCACAACAAATTCACAACACACAGCCTTCCCAGTCCGTTGAACTCACCCATTAACATCGATGCCTCAGCCTCAAGGCCCAGTGGTTAACAGTGTCCTGAACAGAGAGGCCCTTTTGGTTTATTCTGTGGCATTTTAGTTTCCTCTCAGGCCTTTTAAACACTTCACTATTTTAAATCATTGTAAGACAGTTGGAGAAACAAACAGGGGCATAAACCTAATAAAAGTCCTTTTTCTGCCTTGGAGAAGAAACATGGTACTTGGCATGGTTCACAGGAAAATGAGCTGGCGCACCAGGCAAGAAAACAAAGGTGTGGTTGAAACATTAAAGAGTGAACACACCTGCCTCACCTAGCCATATTCATGGTGCCATCTGAACAGAATAGCATCACAGGCTACAGCATCACAGGCGAAGTGTGACCTGCTGGTCCTCAATCAGACAAAGCCAGGCACGATCAGAGACAAAGGAATGGATGGTTCAGGACTCTGAACATTTCAACACATGTCCACAGGAGCTGCCATCTGTAATCTGCTTTTGCCCCCCCCCCCCCCCCCCCCCGACTAGAGGAGATTAATGGCAACAGGCAGCTCGGCTGAGGTGGTAACTCTTTATCTATCAGCATTCATGTCACAGCTCTACTGATGAGCAAAACACAGATGCACAGCTTGAAACAATGAGGAAACCGACAGATGTGTGCGCACATGCACATACAGGCGCACGCACCTGAAACACAGCAGAAGTGTGGCTCTCTGCTACCAAGCCAAGCATCCTGAAACCCTGTGCGTGTATCTACAACACATACAACCAAGAAAATCGACAGAAGCCCGGAGAGAGTCAGAGCTGATGAGGACCACAGCGAGCCTCTCACCTGCAGACTCAACCAGAATCTCATCTTGAATGCTTCAGGCTTATACCAGAGATTAATAGGTTAATACAACCCCTCGTCCTTCTAAATTGTCAGCCCATCTAGCTCATCCTATGCTCCATTACCAAAATACTGTAATATTGACCCAAGTGTGTGCTTATATAAATATGCAATACTTAAAACGTCATGGTAGCAAGTCATTTTTCTCTATGGCCCTTTATTCTGTGTTCTATCAAATGCAATATTATAGTCCATTTCACATTTACTTTCTTGATATTTTCAAAAATATTTTTTCATATACTTTCAACCTCTTAAGGCAAATGTCCACAGAAACTCTAATTGCATGAAGAATTTCTCCTTGACAACCAATGACTAGAGGGTATAAAAGCAAGCCCCAAGTAGCCATGGAACCAGGCAAAAAACTAACTAGCTATTACCATAAGCCAACCATGAGTTCCCACCCCAAGGATGCCCTGCCTCATAGTGCTAAATACTTGACTGAAGGGTGAATGCTTTAATATTCTACATGTATCAATCCTCAGGGCAGGCCTGGCAGAGCCAGAATATCAGGGAAAGACAACGCTGCTGAGCTCAGAGGTCAAGGAGTTCAAGGTCTCAGGCTGTGACTCAGTCGCTGGGCCTGCACACGCTCACCTAATGCCAGCAATGTTCTGAAGGAAGTGAACAGAAGAGCCCACCTGAGGGCCAGCGTGCCCCCAGAAAGAGAACACTGGAGGCAAATAGGAGTGTGGAGAGAATTACTCCAGTGTTCCTGACAGATGAGAAGAACTGTGGCCAGTCAGAGCAGCAACATGACTAATGAAAACAACGGGCAGAATGTGCAGGGCTGCTGAGGCTTCTCCTCTGGAAGGTGACTGGGGTCCCAGCACAGATGTGGAAAAGGATCTTATTCCCTGATTAGCATCACCTAAAACTAGAAGGTTTGAGAGGAGCTGGGGGAAAGATCCAGTTAACCATGAAACCCATGGGGAGTTTTACCAGGCTGGGATAGCAGCCCTGGGAAAGGCAAGGCCCAACGGGTTCTGGCATCTCCTCTAAAGTCTTACACACACACACACACACACACACACACCCCTCCTACTAATGAAGAAATCATCTCTTTAAAACAACAACAATATTCATTAATTTCACTTTTCTTCAGCTATTCATGCACTGAAACTGCCATCCACAGCCCACAGCCATTTTGCCTCTTAATTCTTCTGTACATTGGCCCAGGACCAGACTGTTGGTTGGGGTCAGGATCACATTCCAACACTGCCACTCAGTGGGGACCTATCTCTGTCAGTTACACAGGCAGCCGGCCCAAAGTCCTCATCTATTCTCACTTCATTTAGAAGGTATGCACAGGAATGGAACAGGCCACTGAGGGTTAGGTTTTTCTTTTAATATCTAAGATCACCATTTTCACACTTCTTGGGCAAACAAATTTTTGAAAGAATTTTAAAGGAGTTGTTTGCTGTTTTCACAGGTGTCTCAGGGAGGTAGAAGGAGAAGAAATAAATGCTTCATCTAGTGGGGAGGGAACAAGGCTGTCCACAAGTTCATACTGGCTCCAGTTTTCTCCACCAGCCTCAAGCAACTGTTCCCACACCTCACACCAATGGTTGAACAGAGCGGCCCCTGCTGGATTATTTTATTTTATTTTTTAAGCATGGACTGACTAGAGAAGGCGACTGCCCCGACCTGCAGGGATAGAGCCTGCAGGAGACACACAGTCCACACTGTCCCCTACAATATGCACCTGCCAATCTCTGGAAGAATTGTAAGCATAGGAAAGTTAAAGGCTAAGTGAGGGGCATGCAAAGACTTAATTCTGTTCCCAGCACCAGCAAACTCTCCTCAAATCCAAGTTCATTTTTTAGTGTGGGAGCTCAGGATAACAAATTAAAGACACTCCTTTTCATAATACAGTGTCTGGAGTCCTGGGAGAGAAATAGAAGGAACCATGCCAGGCCCTCAGCTGCTCTAAATCTTCAAGACTGTCAAGACTGGATTCTTTCCTTTTTTTTTAGTGCTTAATAATTTTCATTCATTTATTCTTTGACAGTTCCCTACATGTATATAATATATTATGCTCATAATCACCCCCATGCCTCTCTTCTCCCCCTCCTCTTCACATCACCCCATCAAGCCTCCATCCCATTCTTATGTCTTTGTGTTGTGTTTCTGTTTTTACTTGGTGGGCACGGGGCTCAGGCAGGGCTGCTCACATGGGCAGGGTTGCAGAGCTGTGTACTGGAGCATGGGCAGCTCATCAGTGGCGACAACCCTGCAGACCATGACTTCCTCACCTCCGACAGCCTTTGACTGCCGTGAGCTCTCCTGGGTGAGGCTGAAGACTGGATTCTCAGACACCCAGTTTTCTTTTTTCTCCTCCTTCCCTCCCCATGCAGTTCCCCAGCTATGATAGCTCTTCTCTCCAGACAGGCGTTGGAGAAGTCCCAGGTTTCTTGGAGAGTAATTAGTCACTTCCATACTAATTGTTTCCCTTCTTCCAAGTGATGTTCTGAAGCGGCTTGTTTACTTGTTTTTCTGCAGTAGGAATTGTTGAGGCAGAGAGTGGGAGGCCCTTGAATTGCTTCATCCAGAAACACTCAGCCCCACTTAGAATCACAAACACCTCTTTCACAATTCTCCCCTAAACAAACCAATGCCCACACGAGGCATCCTCTAACCTCAAATGCCAGGAGCTAACAGGTATGGTTCACCAACATGAGCAAAACAGTGAAAGTAGACGGTGCCTTTGTGGGAAGTGCAGAAGTGGATTGGTTTCATTGAGACCTGGATAGAAGACCTGCAAGAAGACTTGATGGAGGCCCGGACCTCCGCCCCTGTATCCTCTTCACACTCATCTCTGAACTCCTATGCTGCTGATGAGTCATACCACTCTGGTCTCCATGGCCTTCACTTCCTCTTAACCTTGTGCCACAGTTACCTTTTTACCAGGGCAGCCGTAACCAAATGCCACAAACTAAGTGGTGTGAAGCAACAGAAAGTTATTCTCTCACAGACCTCAATGTTAATGTCTGATTGGAGGTGTCAATGGGGCTGTGATTCTCTGGAGCCTCATTCCCATACTGGGTGACTTATCATTAGCCTATGCACAGTTACAGCCAACTTCAATCCCTGCCTGTCATCATGTGGGCAACCACGGCGATCTCCTTCTGTGTGTCTCTTCTTTCTGTGCTAAGGACACCACTCTTTGGATTAAAGCCTCATCCCAGGCCGGAATAACTTCATTCTAACTAACCTATAATGACTACATTTACAAAGTCCTATTTTCTGTGAGAACACAATCATTCAACCCACAAAAGCTACACAACTGGCATGGCCGTGAACAAGAGGCTTTGGCATAAAGCTTCTTCCATTTCTTCCTCTCTTTAACGCTTCCTATCTGGTTTTTAAAAGAATGTATTTTGTTACTAAGCCACCGATGACTTACCCTGCAGCTGAGTTTATCATGATTTTGCTTCCTGGTCCTACCACTCTGAATTTATGGATATTGAAACTGTCCTAATCTCTGGACCCCTGTTACTTCTGCTTTTTTGAATCTACAGTCAACAATCTAGTGTTTCAACTCACATTCGCTGTACACAGACCATCAGACTGAAGAGACAGTTGACATCAGTCACTTCATCTCAATGTCATTCAACGGTGATGACCTTGGCCTGGTTCTCTCCTGAACTCCCTTCACAGTGACTGCCTTAGTTTCAGAGCATCACAGCAACCACTGTAGTTTCAGAGCATTCTCCCCCATCCCTTTCAGTCACAGATTCATCACAAGGAACACAGGAATAATCCCTGCAGGTTGGCACATATTCGCCTTATGATCAGGGTTCTGAGGTAAACCCAATCCCTATGCTCTCAGAATTAGGAGTGTTAGAAAAATGAAGAGAATATGTGACAAGTTCTCTAATCATCAAGTATGGAAACCATGTTGGCTAGTTTTTGTCAACTTGACACAAACTAGAATCACCTAAGGAGAGGGAATCTCAATAAAGGAATTGCCACGATCACACTGGCCCATGGACATGTCTGTGGGGCTTTTCTTATTTAATGACTGATGTGGGAGAGCCCAGCCCAGTATAGATGGTACCACCCCTGGGTAGATGGTCCTGGGTGTATAAGACAGCAAGCTGAGAAAGCCAGGGAAAGCAAGTGAGTAAGCAGCACTCCTCTGTGGTCTGGTCTCTGTTTCAGTTCCTGCCTTACATTCCTGACTTGGCTTCCACTGATGATGGACAATAAAGCCTTTCCTCATCCAGGTTGTTTTTGGCCAGTGCTTTATCATAACAACAGAAACTAACT
Source organism: Peromyscus aztecus (assembly GCA_902168405.1). Lineage (NCBI taxonomy): Eukaryota > Metazoa > Chordata > Mammalia > Rodentia > Cricetidae > Peromyscus > Peromyscus aztecus. Next base: position 16,245 of record CABHPQ010164512.1, read on the forward strand.
AGAACAGAAATTATGACTGCGGAAGGAAGAGCCAGAAACAAGGGAAGTTAACTCACTTACGTGCCTATGAGTCGACCCCTGCCTTCTTCAAAGCACTGCTGTGCTTCTGCCCTGCTGACAATAATCCATGCCAAAATCTCAGACACTTCTTTCTAGAGACTGTCGCCCGACTCCAGCCTCAACTTGCCCCTCTGAGACTGCAGCCACATTTTTCTCTTGCCATCTGTATCAGGATGCTCCAGTATCTGGAATCCATTAAGTTCAGAGCAAAGGTTGTCGCCCAGTTCCCAATCTCCATCCCTCAGCTAATTATACCACTATTCTCTTCGTCATTCAAATTCAGAATCCTGGTATCTTTCTCTCTTTTATCTTGTGTCATTTTGTCTCCCTAATTTTTCCTTTACCATGGCCTTGATTCCTATCCACACCAACCTGCAGTCATTATTATGAAGACATTCTCTCACCGGGTTTTCTCTGAAAACTTTTCCCACTGACACTGACCCACACATGAAGATTACATTTGGTAGCATAAAAGTATTAAATGTTTTCATACACACACATACACACACACACACACACACACACATCACTTTGGTCCCTATATCAGCCTGAATGACACACAGCAGAAGTAATCCTGGAGACTGTAAGTGATTTATCCAAATTCACAGAGCAAGTGAGTGGGAGAGCTGCATTCCACCCCCAGGTTTGATGTCCACTGCACAGAGCCACAGCTGCACCACTGCCAAAGTAATCCTTCCAAAGAACAGCTTGGACAGCAAGTCTGCTTCAGGTAAGTACTCATTAGCCAACTACCCCCTGGGACACATGTTCCAGAGATCGCTGTAGCAGTGTGTTGGCATGATTCCACCAGCCCTACCCTCCTGTCTCAGAAGCAGCCCTGCCCTAGGCTCTGCTCTCAAAGCCAGGGCAGGCTGATGAGGAAGTGCTGGAAGCTGAAGCAACAGCATTGACTTTGACATCTTGGATCCTGGGAATCCGGTCAACATGGCAGTTCCCCAGTAGGGCTTTCGCCTTTAGTGAAGTCATCAGTGCTCCCAATGACACCCTCCTCTTGCTGCCAGCCAACTGCTAGGCACCTCCTCTTTTCTCTTTAGCCAGCTCTGTTCCTGAAATTCTCACCCGAGGGGAGGCATGGAAATCCATTTAGCACCCAACCTCCACTACTGTTCACCTTGGAAGGCCAACCTCCCTTACAAGAAATGTTTAATAGAATCCATTAATCACCAGATAATTTACAGATGCTACAGATGGTTGAAGGCTTAAGTTCTTCTACTTGGGTATCCATCCATTATATTTCCTGATGTATCCCGTGGGAGCCCTGAGACACCATGAATGAACATTATTCATCTTAAACTTCTCGAATTCCTTCATTCTTCTAATCATTAAAAAGTCATTAAAATCAGGCTTTCTCTGAAGCTACCATTGGCATTTTAACCCTCTATGATCCTGCTCCACTTCCCACCATCTCTCATTGCTAACAGATCATCATAAGTGTTGACCAAGAAGACTCCATTACTGTTGGTCTTCCCTCTGAAGCCCACACTGTCATCTCCTACTCTGGCTCCCATCTTCTCTGCAAACATGGACCACGCTCCTTGTGTTGTGTTCTAATGACGAGACTGGAGATGACTGACTTCACATAGAAGACGACAACCAAGCACATGAGGACACCTGTCTCCATCCCTAATGGAGAACACAGGCCACCTGCTCTCTCCAGCTGGCATTGATCCAGTTATACTTGATGAGACTAACATGCTCTGTGCTCCACCCGTTGCTCTTTACAATCACACCCTTTGCTAGAACCATCTCTTGCCAGCCTCTGTCTGTTGGAAACTCTGCATTCTTCCCGAAGGAACTGAGAACTTCTGATTACCATTCGAGTCCCTCATGCATTGAGCCAACTAGATTTTCCTGACCAGCTCCTACTTTATATGCAATCTGAACTGATGGTGAGATTTGAGGAGGCTTGGAAGGTGGGCAAAAAGTTCACCTTTTACGCCTTAAAAACAAACAAACAACAACAACAAAACCCCCAGGGAGTCATTGTGAGTTTAGACCATTAGAGTCTGTCTTGGTTACTTTTCTACTGACACATGACCGAGGCAACTTATAGAAGAAAACATTTAATTGTGTGCTTGTTTATAGTTTCAGAGGGTTGGTCCACGATCATCATGGTGGGGAGCATGGCAGCAGGCAGGCAGGCATGGTGCGGGAGCAGTAGCCGAGAGACACAAATCTGAGGCAGAGAAGAGAGAGAGAAAGAGGGGGGGACTGGGAATGGTGTGGAGCTTTTGAAACCTCAAAGCTCACCCCCAGGGGCACACTTCCTCCAACAAGGCCACCTACTAGTCCACCCACTGGGAAGCAAACATGCAGACAGATGAGCCCATGGGAATCTTTCTCATTCAAACCACTACACTGTCCAATCTATGACAACGAAGATGATCTTCTGCACTATCCCCAAGAATGTCCTCAATGTGGTGCAACTAAGAAGTGAAAAAAAAATTTTTAAATTAGCTTTTAAAGTCCTCTGTAGCCAGGGGGACTACAAGGGCAGTGAAGGTCCACCACAAAAGTGAGGTGGGAATGTAGCAAGGGAAGTTAGGCAGGAGGCCTGCCCATGAGCTGAGCGGGTTCTCCTTTCTTGGGTTAAAAGGAAAAACAAGCCACTCCATCCTATCATCAGGGCTCTAACATGAGGAGTTGGGAGTTTCCTAAATCCTTTCAAAAGAACAAGAGCACAGAACGCAGGCTACTTTTCTTTTGTCCGAATGTCTTCATTTGTCAGACTGGAAGTTTCCTGTTGAATACCTTGACTACACAGGGATTTCTGAGCTCTCACTAATACGGCTGTACATTCATCAAGGCAGTCACAAGAAGATGTCTATACTTTCTAGAAAAACCACCTCAAATACTGTCAATCTGTTCCTTTGCAATTGCACAAAAGTCAGTCTTTAATAACTTATAAGTACATAACACAGTGGGTTTCCAGAGAAGCATGCTGAGGCTGGTAGAGGCAGGAAGGCCGCGGGATGTGCTCACCTGGAACGAGATGCCCTGCCAGACAATGACTGGGTGATCTTTCGGCAGGCTTACGTGAGGGCTCTCAGCTCAGTAAGTCTACTACTTCAGCATAGTGCCTGTAATGACTTGGATATTTCCTTACCATTCTCTCCTCCCCCTCTTCTCTCTCTCTCTCTCTCTCTCTCTCTCTCTCTCTCTCTCTCTCTCTCCTCTCTCTTCTCTCTCTTCTCACTCTGTGGGTGGGTGGGTGTCTACATGCCCCAGTGGACATGTGGAGGGGTCAGAGGGCAAACTCAGGTGTCAGTCTTCACTATCCTACCTCGTTTGAGGCAGAGTCTCTAGTTGGCTGTGGCACACACAAAGCTAGCCAGCCCATGAACTTCTAGGGATCCTCCTGTCTCCGCGTTCCACCCTGCCTCGTGCACACTGGAATTACAGACGGGTGCTATCTCATCTGGATCTTATGTGGGATCTGGAGCTCTGAATTCCGTGTTGCATGCCTGTATGGCAAGTGTTTCAGCTGCTGGGTCATCTCCTCTCCCCTTTGATTTATTCTGAGGGTTGTCTTTATTGTTGTTATTGACATTTTTGCATGTGCATGTGGGCACATGCATGTATACATGTATGTGTACATGTGTGGATGCACTTGCACCTGTATGCACTTGGATATGGGGGCCTGAGGTTGACATCCAGTGTCTCCCTGTATTGTTCTTTACTTTACTTAGTCAGGAAAAGTCTCTCAGCTGAACACAGAATTTGCCTATCAACCAGCCAGCATGCCATGGGAATAACCCCGTTTCTACTCCAAAGTGTTAGGATCACATTCGGCCACCACATCTGCCTGGTTCTTATGTGGGTGCTGGGTACCCTGACTCCAGCTACCTGGGGGGACAGCAAGCACTTTGTCCACAGAGTCATCTCCCCAGATCTTTTCTTGTATTTTAAGATAGACAATTCATGATGCTGGCTGGACTTGAACTCAGTACTCTCTATGCTGCCCAGGATGACCTTGAACTCACAACCTTCCTGCCTCAGACTCCTGAGTGCTATGATCACATTGTGCACTGCCGTGCCCAGCCTCTTTGTAGGTCTGTACCTTACTGATACAAGTCAAGTCAGAGGATGATCTGTTAAATACAGCAAATATAGAAATATGTAAGCCATACAAAGTCAAAAAATGACAAAACAAAGAGATAACAACAAAAACAATCTAGCTCATGTTTCCTTAAATATTGAATACATAAATATTAAAGACCGTTAAAGTTACCTTTGCTTATACTGTCCAGTTGAGAACATACCCCCTAATTTCAAATTCTAAGTCTCCAACCTGTCATCCAGTCCTGTCACTTACGTATATGATCACCATCTACCTGTCAGAACATGAAGCCTTTATGGCACGGCTGACTTTATATGTTATCCATGAAACTAGTATCCTTAAATGTACTTACACACATAAAATCAGCAATGCACACACATGCACATACAAACACAAACAGCTCTCTGCATACCCAGGTTAAATTAACTTTGGATTGAAAATATTAGAAAAGAAATCCATCTGCATTGAACATACACAGATCTTTTTCTTGCCATTATCCCTAAACAAATTAGTAAAACTACTATTTGCATATTTCCAACACATGAGGTCTGATAAATAATCTAAAGATGATTTAAAGCATAAGAAGGCGTCTATGTATGTTCCATACAAAAGGCGAGGAACAAGAAAAGACTATGTTGTCACAGTTCCCAGAATATTAACATGAGAAACCTCACACTCCAGGCAACAACTTCTGCAGATTCTCAGGCATCTGCAAACAGCCAGGGGAGCTTTGTCAGGGTGCCTGCTCCACCTGGCCTCCTGGCTTCTGCCTGTCCTGTCCAGGGACTCCAGGCCTGATTTCCACAGCATGTGTGTGCAAACACGGGGTGCCCACTGGATGAGGAGAATGCTAGGCATTCTAAACGCCCGAAGATTGACAGCTGCTGAGCAGTGGCCCCGAACAAAGCCTATGGAATAGACACAACACTAACCCCATTCCAGAAATTCTGTCTTGCTGTGGTGTTAAGGCTCCACCATGTCTGCTCCATCTGTTCTCTTTCACAAGACTGAATGCTAAGATCTCACTCAAGCAAGTGATTGGAATTTAGGCACAGGGTAGAGACAAAGAGAAAAGCCAGGGCTACCCCCAGAAGGGCCTTCTAGAAAAACTTCACATTCCTTTGGTAACTAAGTAATTTGCTCGCACATAACTCAGAAACATAACCTTTGAACTTTATGTGTCTAAAAAGCCACCAGGAAAATGACTTCACAAGACTGACAAGAAGGCTCAGCAGGGAAAGGCGCTTGCTGCCAAGTGTGACAATTTGTGTTTGGTCCCCAGGACTCAAATGGTGGAAGAAGAGAACCAATTCCCACTAGCTGACCTCTGACCTCTGGCCTCCACAGGTTTGTGAACACACACACACACACACACACACACACACACACAAAATGCACTTTTTTATTTTAAAAAATTATCCTTGACAGACAACAGAAGAGTAATTTGATCCTACAAGCAACTTCTCAATCACTACCATTCTGATTTTATCCTCTTTACTATTATAGCTAGGTTATAATTTTGAAAAATTTTCCAAGTTTCATTGACTTGCCGGCCAAGAAAGAGGAAGAGGAGCAGAACCACTGAGAGCTGGGGAAGCACACCCATGGGCACTCTTTGGCTTGAAGTTTTGCTCTCATCTAGCTCCCTGGCTCTGGAGAAAATCTTACACTCTTTGGGAAAAGGAGGACTTAGCTTGTTGTAGGGGAAACAGAGTGACGAGAGACACAGAGGTGGAGGGACCACCCCCACAGGGAGGCATCGTAACCCACTCTAACAGACAGGGTCTCCAGGTATCAGGGCCACTACAGGGCAGCTCATCTCTGAAAACCCCAGAGAGGTCATGGCTTGACTTGGGAGCCTGAAACTGACTAGAACAAGAAAACATACTATTTAAGGATGGGTGAATTATAAAAAGGCTGAATTTGTACACTACGTCCACACATAGTCGAAAACTCAAAGAAAACAGGTAAGAGGGTACATAGGACCTCAGAGGGCAGATTTAGTTTCTCAGATCGGTCTGGAAAGATACCATGGTTAAGATGAACTTGTTTATGCAAACCTCCAAAGGGGCAATGGTCTGGAGGTTTCGTTGACAGCAGAAATGTCAGCCAGGACACGACAGCCCCTGCATAGCTGGGTTTTTATTTCAGAGGCCAACACCATGAACCTTCCTAGATGCTTCCTAAGTCTCACAATCAGAGCAGGCTAGAGCCATGTTGGAGTCAAAATCCAACAGGATCTCATAGTCACAGACATGCCGCTGAGTTTTAGACACTGGCTTCAGGATGGCAAAAAAAGGCTATGGACAATTTAATCTTCACCAAATGACTGGCAGCGTCCTTTACTTATTTCCCCCAACAGTGTTGCCCTTCCGGTTCCACTGTGAAACCAAGTACAGCTAGGCCCACACAGGCAAATCACATGAGGCACATGGTTTGGAATTACCGGGTTCTTTTGGGAAGTTAGTTCAATGGCTTCCTCCCTTCATTGTCTTTGTAAATCATCTTTTATGAGCCTAAACAACCGTTTTCTCTCCTCACCAACAGCTGCGTTTGGCGAGACACCGCGAAGATTGTGAATAGGTTTGATGCCGGCATAGGAAAGAGCAAGCTTAGGAAGAGAACAAAATTCTCCCAGAACACGTGGGATAATAAAGGCCTATTGGTAAAACATGAAATTAAGGGAAATTGGGAGAGCGGCATGATTTTCAGGACCACATTTGTTCAAATATTTTGGAGTTCTTTCCCTGTAATTACACTTGTACAGATGACAGGGTCAGAGCACCGAGACGCGGTCCCTGTGTGGTATGCAGAAATCACTCTCGGCTTCAGAGCTACACCAAGCAGCGTCATTTACCAGGGCATGGCAATCTTCTTCTAGCCCACTCAGAACCTCTGTGAAGTTAAACAAGAATTACCAATGAGAACCCACGGGGAGTCAGGGAAGGGCCTCATGTTGCCTGGCACAATTTCTACAGAACCCTGCTAAAAGCACAAGAGGTGGAAGCCTTCTGCCTCCCCAGCTCTCATTGTGGTTGGAAAGGGAGCAGGACTGAATGCAGACTCGCCACTTACCGGGGGATCCTGTGTTTTTAAACCTAATTGTTACTCACATTTTTATTCTGAAGAGGAAGGTGGAGAGATTCTTTTTAGGGAGAGCTAAACAATGGTTGTCTTGAACCCGCTTCTCTCTTTTCTACCAATGCCCTGTTGATTCACACCCTGAGTCCCAGTCCACGCAGGCCTGTATACTCACACTCTGCGATTGCCTTCATCTCCTCTGTAGCCCAGCCTCTTCTGGTCTTTGATAAGCTTATTCACATATGTAAATGAAAGCTTTGAGGGCAGGGGCAGAGCCCACTGTACGGGTTTTTGACCCTAGAGATGCTATAACCCGTGTACCACACTCACCTCTACTCCAGAGAAACAGCACCTGGCAACCCAGAGAGGCTCCAGAAATGTTACTAACAAAAAAACTCACAGAATGAAGAAAATACACAGCATTCCAAATTACAAGTTGAGAAGTGGATTGGGAAAGTACAATGTCGTTTTTAAAGTGAAGGTACACATCTGAAGAACCAATTCCTTAAAGTGGGGCTCGAACACCCATTATCAAGTATGCTGAAGAGAATACCCTGCACCTTCACACACCTCTCAGAGAGATGGAAAGACTCTGCCGGCATCCGAACACGTGGCAGCGAGACCTTGAGAGGCAGTGCAGTCTGAGAGAAAAGCTGTTGGCACTGTGAGCTGAGAACACAGAAGACCCAGGACACCTTGCCTGTGGGCTTTCACAGGACAAGTTGGAATGACACCAGGATATTCCTGGGCATCTCGCATTGCCCCTCCAGGAATATCTGGACTCTTCAAACACAACATGAAAAAGGGAAAGGGAGGCAGAGAGGCAGATACGCACTCCATGATGTCCTTGTCAAAGTGGACTCGGTGACTATAACATTCCTTCCTGGACACTGCTTCTCTGCGCCTCTCCAGAGGTCATAAATGCACATCGCTGAGAACTGTGGGTAGGACACCTCAAAGTCTACCTAATAAACCCCTCCTCCCACAAGGCCACACCTCCTAATCCTTCCCAAACAGTTCCACCAACTGAGGACCACGTATTCAAACCTATGAGCCTATGGGGCCATTCTCACTCAAACCACCACTGCCACCCTCAGCAGTGAATAACATCCAATTCTGTTATTCCAAATCAGATTTCCGGAGTTACAACCCAATCCTAAAAGGAAACAGTAAAGTAGTAACAATATAGAGCTGGCAAGAACTAGCCAGGAAACGTAATGTTAGACTCCAAACATGGACTTTAATCAGCTGTCTTAAAAATACACACAGAACTATAGAAACAACAAATGGAGCATGTTATCATAGAAGCAAATACACTATCAGTAAAGAGGAAGAAATTAGACAATAGAACCAAGTAGAAATTCTGGAGTTGAAAAGTATAATAACTGAAATAAAAAACTCACCAGAGGAGTTAGTTTATTAGTAGAACTGAGCAGAAGAGTCAGCCATTGTGAAGACAGGAGGAGCGAAATTATAGACTGAGAGGTTGTATGGACACTATCAAGTGTGCTAAATAGGCATATGGGGCTTCCAGAAGGAAGAGTGAGATATCAATACATAGAAAGCAGACTTCAAGAAATGCTGGCTGAAATCCCCCAAGGTTTACAACACATAATCTACACACCCATATAACCCAACAAACTCTCTGAAGAAGAAACCCAAGATCTACCATCTTTAGTGGGTGACAGAGACCCATCTGTCACCCACTAAAGACAAAGCAAGAATCTGGAAGACAAAGAAAGAAGTGATGATGGGCAATAAAGTGATGGGCAGGAAAGGCTGCCATGTTCCCAGCAGAAATCACAGCAGCCCAAGGCACTTGAACCAAATACTTAAAAGGAAAGAAAGAAATCACTCAAATGATGGGAAATTAAGCTGGTCCACGGTAGGCAAAAGCTGAGCAATCCCATGACTAGACCCACCTTAGAGAGGAGGCGAAGATGAGTGCTTCCAGAAGAAGTGGAACTAGCTAAAGACTTCAGAAATATGGCCGGGCGGTGGTGGCGCACACCTTTAATCCCACCACTCGGGAGGCAGAGGCAGGTGGATCTCTGTGAGTTCAAGGCCAGCCTGGTCTACAGAGTGAGTTCCAGGAAAGGCGCCAAAGCTACACAGAGAAACCCTGTCTTAAAAACCCAAAAAAAGAAAAAAAAAAGAGAGAAAGGCCACAGGTAAGACTGTGCAGGCAAACACGGGACCTGGTGTGGCTTAGCATTGGGTGTAATGTGCCATGTTGTTTACTGTGTGATTAAAGCACAGGGGGAATTTACCAAATATAAATCAGTATCAACACAATAAAGAAAAATGAAGTCTGTGACAATATAACACAGAGGCAGAGGCACAGACAGAGCTCTTCTATGCAGCTGAAGCTAAATTAGTGCTAATTCAGGTTACATAGATGTAAATAAATGATATTAATTATGATCCCCATGGCAACCACCAAGAAAATAATGAAAAAAAAATGTATAAAGAGGCAATGGAAGGGAATCTAAAGATACACACATACACAAAACAAAAACAAACCAACAAACAAACCACAAAGCCAGGCCAGTATTAGTAGATAGAAGAGAAAAGTCAGACATAAAAAGTCACACATTATATAATTCCATATATATGAAAAAAATCAAAATAGATAAAGCATGCAGACAGAGAGCAGCAGACTGGTGATTTCCAGGGCCCAGACGGGGAGAAAGGGCACAGTAGCAGCTTGATGGATGCAGCTCTTAATCTGGGGTGATGTAATGTTTTAGAACTAAATAGTGGCAGTGTTTACACAACACTGGAAATGTACTCATTTCTACTAAATAGTTCACTTTAAAACGCTCAGTTTATGGTACATGAATTTTACCTCATAAACAAAAAGTAAGGTAGAGAAAAATCAGCAACATCTAGTTTTCTTTTCATTCTGCTAGAGGTAAAAAGAAAACAGCCAACGCTTATCCTTAAAGAAAAAGCACAAGGCAGTCAGGGTCACTGTGGCCTCACCTCCATCCAGGACCCTTGAATCAGTTCAAAATCCAGCTCAGAGTTTTACTCCTCAACCAAACCCCTTGAAGGCAGAGTCAGGCATATGTCCACCTGTAACAGTGCCATTCGTGTGGTCAAAATACGAACATGTGGATAAGAGGATTGGAAGCACATATACTCACTGTGAATTTCTTCCCCAAATCAAGTAACTGTTACTGTGTTTAACCCCTCCGTGACACGCTGAAATACACATTTGGTGTTCTCCATGTTTCCTGGAACACAACGCCCAAACTCTTGGAACTTTTTAATTGATGTCTTTGTATATGCTAGTGAGTTGTCTGGTGACTGTCCCTTGTTAGCATCAGGGTTGGGGCTGGTGACTGAAAGGTGAAGTCAGGATTTGAAAATGAGGGATTTTAGTCCACTTACTCTCACTAAAGCTCTGAGCAGTGGAGAGGGGCTGAAAGATAAGTCGGTCACCGATGGCCAATGACTTAGTCATGTGTCCGCAGGGAAGCTTCCATGCAAACCAAAAAGTCTGCGCTGAGCTGGCCATGTGGAAGTTCTCGAAGGGTGGTACCCAGAGAGGGCATCATAGCATTGTACCACAACTCCATAGTCTTCCACACCTCACCTTATACATCCTTCCTGCTGGGTGGGTATCTGCATCCTCTATAATAAATCAGAAAACACATTTCCCTAACATCTGCTAGCCTATCTAACAAACTAGCTGAACCCAGCAAAAAGCCTCACAGGAGCTCCAGCTTCTCAAGCAGAAGCAGACGAGACCATCTGGGATTTGGAATTGGCGCCTGAAGTGTGTGTGTGGCAGGGGGCAGTCTTGTAAAACTTAGCCTCTGTCTGTGGAATGTGATGCTACCTCAAGTACTTGGCATCAGAAATGAGTTAAATAAGAAGACAGCTACAGAAGAATTGGTGAGGAGAGATACACACACATGCCAGTGACTAGCGGTAAGCAGCTGTGTTGACTCTTCTGAGTACAGAAGCTGAATTCCCTTTTCAACTAATCTAGGGCTCTACATTTTAGATAGCAGACTTGAACCCAGAATCATTAAAATGAACACACTCAAGATTCAACAATTAATGTGTGCTAAAGAGCAGTTCTCCATAAAGCTCCAGTAACAGTGTTGGACCATGTACTTGATTATAAGAAGACAAATCAACCTTGGCCTAGGGAAACACATAATCTGCTTAGATTCCTTGGTGTCCTTTCCATTGACCAATAACCAAAGGAAGGAAGCAGCAGTCCTAATTTTAATATTTCTAGCACACATTTTATCAACATATAAGCCTTAAAAAATAGACTGGATGGAGACCTAGCCAGCATGTTGTGCATCCAGATGTGGTGCATCCTGGATGCTGTGTAGCCCAGCTTCCTGGAATATTTAAGACTAAATGATGGAAGGTAGCAATGGATTTTGATTAAGCCCTTATCTAGCATAGACACAGCTGTACCAAAACTTATGAGTATCCTTCCCCATAAGTCCCCTGTCCTTGGCTATATTTCATACATGTTACTGACCAGAATGAAAGCCATGTAAAAGGGACATAAAGTCTATGAAGAGGAAATCCGCGATTGAGAAAAACTAATGCATCATCCCAATATTCTGAACCAAAGTGTAGATCTTCTTGAGTATATCAACAGATGTTTTGTTCTGAATGGCCTAATTCATTCAGTTAAAGCTCTCTAGCAGCCAAGAAAATTGGTGTTGTCCTATACCAGCTTATGGGAGAAGGTGTAGAATCACTAGAGATGCGGGAGGAAATGAAAGCCAAGTCTGGGGAGTCCAAGAACTAACTGAAGCAGCTGTAGGGATGTGAGGAAAGCTTCCACAACTCTCTCATGAAACCTTGACTCGTCTCGTGGATGTTCCTGTGTCTTCTATGTCTTCTTGATCAAATGGCCTCCTCTGACTACCTAAGTTGGGCTCTATTTGACCCATCAAAGTCAACCCTATCTGAACTCAATTTGGCTTCCCAGCACCAGCAACTCCTGCCCCACAGCAACTGTTGGCTGTGTCTGAGGCAATTTTCTGGACATTCTTACTAGAAAAGTGTCTGGGAGCAATAGCAAGACCTCAGCAGACCCACTGAGGGTAGGTGCCAGCAGGGCCAGTGAGCTGGCACCCACTCTGGAAGGTACAGTGGTGGAAAGGCAACAATAAAATGTCAAGACATCACTGCTATTTCATCTGCTTTCATGTTCATGCATTACGACCTAATCAGTATTTAAGAACTTTGACTCAACATGCAAGGAAATTAGTATTTCACTTTTTTAGCTTCTAATTGCTAATGAATTCTAATTTCTAATGAAATCTCAAAACATTTTTCATTCATTCTGCCACATAAACTAAAAGTTATGTTAGACTGACTTGCAAAATTTTTCAGTAATTCTGTGCATTACACGTTACACTAATGTCTGGTCGCCAGGAATTAACTGGGTCAAAGGTGCTTAGTCTCTCTAGACCAGTGGTTCTCAGCCTGTGGGTCACCACTCCTTCAGGGATGTCAAATGACCCTTTCATAGAGGTCACCTAAGACCACTGGAAAACACAGATGTTTGCATTATGATTCATAACAGTAGCAAAATTACACTTATTAAATAGCAACAAAAACTATTTTATGGTTGGGGGTCACCACAACATGAGGAACTGTATTAAAGGGTCACAGCATTAGGAAGGTTGAAAACCATTGCTCTAGACCACGTAGTCACCAAGTGGGTTCTAGTTCTGAAAAACCTACTAGTCTATAAGACCTGAACCAGAGAACACGGGACACAAGCCAGCAGCACGATTTCCCTTCCATATCGTTCTGAGGTCATTTGAATATTACATCAGGGCTAAGTGGAGACATTCTTGGCTATTACTCAATTTCATTCACAAAGCTGACTTGAAGAGTGCTATCTTCTTCTTCAAAGTATAAATGACACTTTTTCAGAAGTAGGAAAAGAAGTTTAACTCTAAGTTAGGTATTCAATGTCATAACTTACGAGAAAAAATGAATTAACACTGATACAAATGTCATTCCTCACTGAATAAAGTTTGAGTGGTGTCGGGATGAGTTTGATTTTAACCAACATTTCAGGAACGGCCTCATTATCTTATTTATTCAGAAGTGAATTTTAATCTTAGCCCTGCCACTTACTATATATGATCCTGACCAAGATCTTCATCTCCTCCAAGCCTTAACGTCCCCACATGCCCAATGGCACCCCCACATCCTATTTGTGACGTTTGTGCATGTTGACTGAGATGTCTCCTGGTGTATCGGGTGTCAAATGTTCCTCTCTTGCCATCTTCCTGCCATGGGAGTTTTAGCTGATGCCTTTTCCTTTGTATCCCAGTGGCTGCCACCCATCTGCTCATTGGCAGAGCACTTGGAAAGGAGCTCACAGCTGCACACACAAAATTTCCTTTTATGCAGTAAGAGTACTGTGGGTGCTGGGCAGTGGTGGCACATGCCTTTAATCCCAGCACTTGATAAAATCCCAGTGCTTGATAAAATTAAGAAAATAATATTCACTAAGTAAAGCTGGAATAGTGAAGTTGACTAGAGAACCACACCCCCTCTGGAACCAGACTACACACAGGCTTACAGCACTCATACCCTTAGCCTCTGGACTCTTTCTTCCTATGAGAAGAGAAATTCCTCTAAGAGCCCAAATCTTCACCAAGGAGGCTGTCCTCCAGATGCTTTCAGCTATGACTCTATGAGCTGCCTTCCTGTCCTACTTAACTGTTGCTCATCACAGCAAGTAGAGTGAGCAAATGTGTGTCAGCACAGCTTACGCCAGGCTGTGCATCCTTCAGAGATGCACACACGCACCAAGTCACTTCAATATCCATAACCAGCATAGGTGGGTTTTATTATGACACCATTTCACACACAGGGAAGTCTAGGCACGGGAAAGTGAAGTAATAGGTCCCTAGTCAGGGAAACCGGAAACCAGAGAAGAGGACTTCAAATACGGGCAACCTGATGCCTCACTACCTAGAAGAAAGCTGAATGGGTAAAATCCTTTGTTCCCACTGGCTCTCCAAATGAACGAGGTCACCAAGCCACACTTTTATGCAGCCACTTCAATTGGTATCTTGTCCTTTTGCTCATATTTTAATCTAACGTCATGTTGTTTCTATAAATGACTTCATGTAAACAGCATATCTGCACAGCAGTCCCTGAGGATGCACTCAGCCAAGTGCTGATGCTCACCGGTGTTAAAAGTATAACATACACAGACAAGTGCATTACACAGACGGGACAGGCTGCAGTTAGTTAGGAACACAGAGGTATGTAACAATAGCTAAAGAAGAAAGAGGTCGTGGGCTTGAAAGAGAGCAGGGAAAGGGAGGGGAGAAACGATGTGATTATATTATAATTACTTACACACACGCATACACACATAGAAGTATATACTGTGGGTAGGCAGGATACTATAAACATCAGTTTACTCTGCATTTTTAATCATTTTTACTGTTTATTCATGTATTGTGTGTATGTGCAATGTTTGTGTATAAAGTACATGTGTGCACTACTTGTTCCTGTGTGAGTTCAGGCATGTGCATGCCACAGTGCACACATGTAGAGATCAGAAGACAATTATGGTCTGGCTTTCTACCCTGTCTGAGGCAGGTCTCTTTGCGGTTAGCTGCTGTCTATGTCAGTCTAGCTGGCCAGGTGCAGGGGTTTCCAGGAAATGCCCCACTCCATCTCTTATCTTCCTGTAGGAACACTTGGATGAAAATGCAAGCTGCCACCCAGAAGAGCTCCGCCACTTCCTCCACCTCCTGTCTTTCCCATAGGAACACTTGGATTACAAACACACCCTACAAAGCCAGCTCTACACAGTTTCTGCAGGTGCAGACTCAGGTGCTCACACCCATGTGGTGAGCAATTTACCCACAGAGCCATCTCCACAGCCTCAGTTTTTCAGTTGAAAAGGATTTTCAGTTTATTAGTGTAAAACTGATACAACATTAGTTAGTGAGAGAGAGAAAAAGAAAGAACAATGGACCAATTTTATGCTCCTCCGTGGTCAATATGTGTGATGATATGTTAGCTATACCATCTTGGTTTTGACTAACAAAGACTAAAGACCAGTCAATGCACATACAAACAAAATGAATGAAATATTATCAAAATCAATAAAGGTACAAGTAGAAAATAATTTTGGCCTTTAGGACCATGCATTCTACTAAGTTAACACAGACCTACCATCGGTGGAAATAACCTTAGGCAGGAGCAGAAGTATGGAAGAGTAGATTAGATGGATCCCATAGACAGTACCTGTTAAGTAGACCTCACAATGGGCCTAGTCTAAGACTTTGTGTGTGATTTTGAATTTCAAGGAACTCACATCCTAGCAGATACGCCATGCCATACATAAAGTCAATTCTGCTCCTCATAAATCTATTGGCACAACCCACAGAAATGGGCTGCAATCACAGATTTACTGTTGAAATATATTCAGATACTGATGTGCTGACATCTCATTCAAGTGCCAAAAGATCTAAAATGTAATCTTCTTATAAAATGCCCAGAACATGGTAAGATCTCCAAAGATTAGCTGTGTTCTATTGAGGGTGTAATTTTATCAAGCCAAGAAACACAATCAGGCAATAGGACTATTGCTGGGCCAGGCATTAGAGAGCTAGGAAACTACGGGCTTTTATTATGTTCACTGTTGCTGGAGTCATGTGAAGGGTCTTTTCTGTATAGGTACCAACAATGTAATCACCACGAGAAACTTATTATTAGTGAAATTCTCTTACCCATCCACATCTGTGAGTGCAAAAAGCCGTAGTAAGCATTTTTAGCATTTGTTAATCTGCCCTAGTAGATGCCCGTGGCGGGGTGCAGGGGGGATTCACCCAAGCAGCTGTGGCATTGCCAGAAACCGAACTATTCCTCTGCAGGCTCCACTGGAGGTCTTAGTAAAATAAGAGGCTATTTTTAACACTGTAGCTCAGTTTAGTATCATGTTTCTTTTCACTACATATTCTACAATGTGATCCTTTTCATCCCAAACCTATCTGTAATATTCTTTCTTGTTACTTTAGATTCACAGTGTAGAGATATAAACATTTGGTTCCAGACCTCCATCTTTCTCTTTAGGCCAACACGGTGTCACAAAAATCTCTTATATGATGTTAAAGTAGATCCAACTTGCTAGCTAGTTACCTCTCAATTGCCTTCTGGGTATCTGCCATTTCATCAGCCCCAGCACCACCTGCTGTCCAGCTGGGTATTTTCCATTGAGTCCTACCGAGTGGTGAGGTATACCGTCTTCTCTGGTCTGCTCTTACACAATTTATCATTGACATTTCTGGTCCATTAAGATTCCATAGGAATTTTAGAGTCACAAAGAAGTTTCAATAAAGGTGACTTGTTTTACTGTAAGGAAGAAAATTCAAGCATGTCACCTGAGCAGAGTGGGTGGATAATGGGTTGTCCTATCCATTTTACTTAAGGAAGAAACAGACTTCAGAGGAGACCATTTACAAATTCTGTCATTTACAAGAGTCAAAGTGATTCCGAATAAAGGGTCTGACATGAAAGGCTTTGAGCTTCTTGCACACTGTATCCTACTAGGAACAAATGGTGTCCAGCCAGTCAAGTTCAGCAAAAATAAAACACAGGAGGAGGCTCACAGCAAATTCAAGGGAGTGGCCAGGTTCTCAGTAACTCAATTCTCAGTGTAACGACATGCCTATTAGAAATGGAAGGTCACTCTCCTCAAAATTTCCCTAAAGGCACAGCCGCCAAACTGACTTCTGAGCCAGTCTTCACAGCACTATTAACTCAATAATGCAATAACCTGGCAAGCAGAGGCTGCCTGTTTGCGAAGGGAGCTGGCTGGGCTGAGGGGCTGAGGGCCCTTACTTGCTAGAAAAGGGATCTGGGCAAGGAAAAGCGACACTTGCTCTCTCTCCAGCTCAGACCTTCCTGATAAAGTCCTAACACGCTTTTCTCTTCCTTTAGGGAAAAGCTGACTGGGATGGACTTGCTTCCCCAGACTCAGGTTAGCAGCAAGGCAGTCTGCTCCCAGGGGTGCAGAGACTGCTTATCTCGGGATAAATCAGAGGTTTGGCCTCAGAGTAATGCTGGCTACAGCGCACAGCGCCCTCGCAGGTTCTTCTCGGCTTGGGCACTGTTGAAAGACACCTGGCAGGGAAGCTGGCCTTGAAACCAGGACTTGGCAGCAAATGGTAATTAAATGAAATTTGATCGTAGAATGCTTGTTGATTTTAACTTGTCTAAAGTTCCAGACTTGGGCAGCAGGCTGAAACCTGCTGTGATTGTAATCAGTGCAATCGATAGCTTCTAGAAAGAAATTTTTCTAAGTGGGTCTCAAAGCATCATCATCTTCTATCCGCAAGGCTAATCAGACCGTGTCAGCAAATCTCTCTGGTGTTACTCACCAGCATTCCCGGACACTAAAGAGGCATCACACACACAGCCTTTCAGGGACACTACTTGCTAAGTGGCTTTCACTGACAAACACCAGCATGTTTTCACCAGAAACCTTCCTGTAAAAAAATGTTACTTCCTATGGGACAGCTTCCCACCCTGAATTTTCATAGGCAACAAGAAGCACATAAACAATTAACGTCATCACCTTCACCCACGGATCACTGGGCATCCACTTAGGAAAAGCAGGTCAGATTCATCGGCTCACTGCAGTGAGGCAGCCGGCCGACAGGCTCCGGGCACTCTGGGTGGTCAGAACAGAGAGCTGTACGGAACCTGCTACAGGTGTGGGCAAGTTGGGTTTTGCTCTGAATTTGGAGGTGTCTAAAGCAAATGATTTTATCTAGGAGTAAGAAGACAACAGAAAGACTGATCCATTGTGACGGTTAATATTGATAGCTCAAGTGGATTGGATTGGGAGGTGCCCGGATAAGTGGAGCACCGCAGGGGTCCCTGTGAGGATGTTTCCACAAATGACTAAGGGGAAAGACCCACACTGAATTTGGACATCGAGCACTATCCCTTAGGCTGGAGGCCCAGAGGGCATAGGAAGGGTGAGTGGGCAGCCAGCTCTTACAGGCATTCTCTTTGCTCCCTGGCTGCCATGAGGTGAGCATTGTCCTCCACCAGGTTGTTCCTCTAGGGCATTTCTGCCTTGCTAGAGGACTAAGAACAATGGAGCCAGGCCATCACGGACTCAAAGCCAGAACCAGAGCAAGAATTCCTCCTTTAAAAATGCTTTGGACATTCTGTCACAGTGACTACATAAATAAAGTCATACTCAAACACCACCAAAGAGTAAAGATGTGGCCACCCACTTTAGATAGCAAAGGAAACTGCCTGGACCCTTTTCTTATGGTTTCGACACTGGTAATTCTAGACACATACCTGCCAGCTAGATTTTTTTTTTAATTCTTGTTTTTCCAGTAATATAACTTAGGGATTTTATAGACAAAAACAAGTACTGGTCTGCTGAGGTAATCGTTCTGTAATTCAATCAACTATGACTCACTGAAGTACCAGTTTGCACATCTAGACCAGTAGGCTTGGTACCAAGTGGTCTGACATACTGCGCCATCTCTGTTAGATCCTAACGCTTCACTGAGTTCAAGGCTGCCATTCAGGAAATGACAGTGCTATCATGACACGCACTAAACAGGAAAAAGTCACATTACTACCATCCGACCAATGAAACATTTAAAGCAAAACACAGGCAGCTCAGACACTTTACAGAATGACAATTTCTACTTCTGGGCCTGTACCCATCAATGTGGTCACTCTCACAAGAAAATGTGAACTAGGCTGGGCGGTGGTGGCGCACGCCTTTAAACCCAGCACTCGGGAGGCAGAGCCAGGCGGATCTCTGTGAGTTTGAGGCCAGCCTGGTCTCCCAAGCGAGTTCCAGGAAAGGCGCAAAGCTACACAGAGAAACCCTGTCTCGTAAAAACCAAAAAAAAAAAAAAAAAAAAAAAAAGAAAAAGAAAATGTGAACTACAATGTCTGTTAACTCATTCACAGGTATGCACCAAATAACCAAAAATGGGCATAATAAATTTCACAGAAAATTCGAGGGTAACTACCTGACAGCCTATCTTCAACATACCATATGCTAAAGGACAGAAATCGTTCTATTGAGAATTTACCAAATAGAAGAAATATTTTCTTGTCATGGCAGAGCTTGCAAACTAGCCCCTTTAGCCTGGATCTATTCTAAAGGTATGATTTATTTGGCTCCGCCTGCAATACCCTTTAAGTGTTAGTGAGTTTATGGAAGGTACATATTTTTAAAATTCTAGATTTCTGGCTTTGGGGTAAGGGATTCTCCCATGCACTGCCATGTACTCACTGAGCCCTGTTCACTCTGGTCCTATACCATCCCACAACCTGCTAGAGGCTTGCTGTGAACCCACTTAATAAGCCAGTAAACTAAGGCACAGAGTCTCAGCACTGAGTCCCAAGTCGCAGAGCATGGGGTCACTTTAAGCCCCAGAAATGTGACCCAGTCCATGAGATTCTTTCAGGTTGTTGAAGGGCTTAAAAATAAGTAAGACCCAGCGGAGAAGAAGAGCCTACATATCGACATATATTGCAATCAGGTGACATCGGGACAGATGCCCAAGTACTTTCAACTTATTCTGGTAATTTTCCACAAGTATTTATTTTACATATATTAAATTTAAATGTACATTTATAGTGTTCCATGTGATTCTCTGATATACATACAAGTTGTTGAATGGCTAAGGCAGATTAATGCATGTAACCAAATCCCTCATATGCTTATTTTTCTGTGTATTAAGAACATTTAAAAGCTACTCTCTTGGCAATTTCCCAGTAGACACTACATTACTATTAAATATGGTCCGTACCTTACAATGTATGAAATGCCTCTGGGACACACTCTTCATGCCTAACTGAAATTGTGTGTCATCTGACCAACACCTCGCCAAGGCCACCACCCCTAGTCATCCCTGTTCTGCTCTCTGATTCCATGAATTCAATAATTTTTATTCCACATGTGAGATTATGTTGTATTTATCTTTCTTAGTCTTGCTCATTATGAGCAGTCTCCACAAGGTTCAGGCATGCTTCGTAAATGACAGGATTTACTACTTTTAAAGGCTGAAAAGAATTCCACTGTGTACAGGGGCCACACTTTCCTTAGCCACTCATTTGTTGATAGACACTATGCTGACAACATATCTTGGCTCCTGTAAATACTAAACAATGGAGGGAGTAACTCAGACCTCTTTTTGACAGTGATTTCATTTCCTCCACAGATGTTAATGGTTACTTTTCTCAGTGCTGTGACAGGACATTCTGCCCAAAGCACCTTCAGTAAGGGTGTGTTTGGGATCATGGTTTGAAGGTACAGTTCATCATGGTGGGGAAGGCATGGCGGTAGGAACTTGGGGCGGTTGATCACATTGTATCCACAGTCGGGAAACAGAGAGTGATGAGAGTTGGTGGTAATTTCCCTTTCTTCCTTTTATTCAGTCTGGGACAACAACCCATGGAATGATGCGTCCACAGTTAGGGTGGGTCATCACACCCCGTTAACATAATCTAGACAGTATCTCATAGATAACACCCAAAAGTTTGTCTCTTGAGTGGTTCCAGACCCTGTCAGGCTGACAATAAATATAAACTATTACAAATTCACCCCTGTCAAGCTGACATGCAGACATATTGCGACTAAGCCATAGTCTTCCATCCCTTATCTCCATAAGCATAAGGCCATCTCATAATTCAAAATACATTCAGTCTACTTCAGGACTCCTCATACTCTTTAACAGTTTAATACTACTCAATGGTGTAAGGGTTGAGTCTATCCTGAGACTCAAAAAGTCTCTTAACTACGGCTCCTGTAAAATCAAAAAACAAGTTTCACATTTCTGACATTCCTATCCCAAAAGGAAGGAGGAAGAATAGCAAGAAATAATCAAACCAAAGCAAAATGGAAACTTGACAAGGAAAGCACCAAGTCTTGCAGCTGCGCGTCTGGTACCTGGGACTCAAGGCAAAATCATCTGGCAGCCAAAGGGCTTAGCTAGCCCTGTCCCTCCAGCTCTGTTGCCTGTAGCGCGCGTGCGCGCACACACACACAGCCTCTCTTGTGAGTCAGCTGCACACTCCACCCTTGTATCTTTCCTTGATGGACATCACATGGTCCCAGCATCTCCAACATCTTGGGGTCTTTATTGAAATTTAGAATTCACCTTCCCAGCTTCATGCAGTGGCCCCTCAGGGTTTCCTTGCAGGGACTGTGACCTTGCTATACATTGCCTGGTCTTCGCAGCACTCTGGAACTGTGATGTAAGACTCCACGACCCCCCTCAGTCCTGTACCCTTCATGCCTACAAAACCAGTACTACTTGGACAATTCTGCCAAGTTTTTTTTCTGGCAGCTTGGGGTGGAGCCTTGTTCTTTTTAAGCCTGGACCACCTTCAGCAGTATTCTCAAGTATCCCTACAGGTAATATTCATTGTACAGGTAACTCAATGAAGTGCCCTTCGGTGACGTGCGTCCTGATGATGCTGACACTTTTCATAATCAGCATAAAGTCTGATGACTCAGCAGGCCACCCCTAAATACATGCCAGGGAGGTACAAAAACATTATCATGTCAGAAGGGGTACAAGAATGTTCACAAAGACACTGCTCCTAACAACGAAAGCAGACACCAAATGTCTTTCACCAACAGGAGAAAGGAAGAAAGCACGATCTACAGTGTAAAGCAGGAAGGAGAAACTGCATCTGCCCCAGAACACAAGCACATTCCCAACATGAAGGTAAATGAAAACAAACAGAGCTGGGAGGCCGCACACGATATTCTCCAACCTCAAAGTCAACAGCAAAGCATGACCATACAATACACCTGTTACTGAGTTTGAGCTCATAGTTTATTCCCCATGCGCGGGGTCAGGACACTTGTCCTCAGTCAGCCAATTAAAAGAGCCTAATTAATAATAGAAAGAAGAAGTAGATTTATTCAGTGTGGCCCTTCTGAAAGAGGGATAAAGAAAGCCAGTGAATTCCCCCCCCAAAATCCCAGCAGTCTTTGGGTCTTGAGATGAAACTGAAGTTTAAATACAGGACCAGGATATGCACATTTAAGTGGTCCCAGGTCAAGGTGTGGTCCCGCCCACCATTCACCCATCATTGCCTGGCCTTCAGTCTCCTGTAAGGTGATGGACAAGTTGTTAGAACTGTAGGAAGTATCTTTCCTGGAGACAAGTTTCCTCTCTGACTAGGGCCTTCTGATCCCAGCATGAGATTCCTGGGGAAACACTCATTGTTTCAATAGTCTGATGATCAAATTAAGAGATACAAGTGTCTCTTCAGAAAATCTTCATTTCCACCAGGCACTTACCCACCTACATGGAAAAAAAAAATCTTGCTTATAAAGTCAAGGGTAATAAAACACAAACTTCAAGATATACATGAAAGGAGACAGAGACTGTGGTAGGGGAAGCCACATAGGAGTCCCCAAGTTAGTTGTTGGGTTCATGGTTGTTTGTATGTCACAGTTTACCATATCCATTTTATACACTATAGATATTAGATTTCCTCCCAAAAGTGGTAAGAATGTATTATCTCCAAGAAATGAATCAGAGGGTAGAAAATACTTAAAAACAAGACTACAGAAACCTGTATGTGGCCTGACTACCAATGCCAATGCTCCCACACAATTCCACTATGCATTAAACACAGAAATGCAAAAATACGATGCCACTGTTTATTGGATCTCTAAGTAATTCATATTTAGTAGTATAAGTCTTGTATAATATTAGAGGGACCAGCCTTAATATTATACATCCCAGGGGCTCAGGAGAGAAACTACAAATGGCAAGGACTATTTTTGGGAAATAGAATCTCAGCACACAGAGCTCTTAGTCCAGTCATTTATTCTTCCAAATCTTCTCCATCCTCCTGTGCCCTGGGAGTCCCAGTATATATACACTTACAAGCAGTAATTCCTTGGCAGTGCAAAGCCAGGCTTCCAGGGTCAAACGGAGGGGTGATAAGAATCACAAAGAGGGGCAGTAATTGTTAATTGTCATTTGCAACTCAAAAGGGAAGTGACTAATAGGGAAATGAATTAACTAAAGGCTAAATTCAGGTAATGTCTAAGAAGAGGGATCTTATGTGCTCAGCCATAGTCTTAAACATGATTGGTAGAAAATGTTAAGAATCTATAAGTTGCTAGGTCAATGGGAGAAAATAAAACTGTCTTCTTTTTTCCTGTGGCTCATATCTGTCCAAGCTATCTGCCATTTTTCTGCAGGGTGGGGGAAAGTGTGCTCAGTCGCTAGGCAACCTGTGTACAGCTAGATGCCTCTGGTGATAATTAAAGGGAGATCTGGAACTAGAGGTAAGATATGGGAAAGGAGGAAGTTAAGCTTAATTGGCACATCCGCCAGGCCTTCTCAAACAGTCTGGACGCTTAAGTCTGTTCTTAGAGAGTACAGAGGTATCTCTGATAAGGTACTTTCCTCCATCTGAGAATGGACCTGGCCAGATGCTGCCAATGACGATAATTACAGGGAGGCTTGAACTGGGGTTCTGGCTGTGCATAGCTGTCAGCGCACAAGGTTATCTAAATATTCCTTTAGTAGAGGGGAAATGGTGCCCAATAAATGATGGAAAAGCTACAATAGCACACAAGAAACTCACAGCAGGAAACGGCTGATAATCAAAAGCCAAATATCACCAAGGCTCCTTCAGCCTCAGCTTGACCTCTGGAAGGCCCTTGGCTTCTTCCAGGTATTAGCTTTGTCATAATCAGCTGAAATCCTACTTTGTATATTTTTGCAGCTTGTAGCTTATAAGAACATTGAACATTACAAAATATAGCAATCGGTCAACTTACTCTTTTTGAGTGTGTAGGAGTCGTACACGCGTGCCTGCTTGGGTATGTGGGTGTGCTCACCTGTGCAGGTGCATGCAAAGTCAGAGGTTGATGCTTGTGTCTGTCTGTACTGACCTCTACCTTAGCTTGGGAGACAGGGTCTTGCACACAACCTAGAGCTCACTAGTTCAGCTAGAATGACTGCCCAGTGAGCACCTGGGATCCACCTGTGTCTGCCTGCCAGCACTGGGGTTACAAGTACAAATAGCTACACTTGGCTTCTGTATGGTGCTGAGAACTCAGGTGCTCAGGCTTGTACAGCAGAGACTTTGCCTGAACTATCTGTCTCTTCAGCCTCTACTTATTCTTGTTTTGTAAATTATAATTATTTTGTTTAATGCAATAATATCAAAACATTTTTATTTCAGGCTGTAAGACATGGCTAAGTGCTTAAAATTACTGGCTGCTCTTCTAGAGGACTTGGGTTCAAGTCCCAGCACCCACA
>CABHPQ010164513.1:0-39999 GCA_902168405.1 Peromyscus aztecus
GTTTTTTTTAAATAAATTTTCTCTTACCACATGAAAATTAAATATATTTTAATATCATTCTTTGAGAATTTCATACAGTGTGCTTTCATCAAATCTGTACCCTGTTCCCTCCCTTCTAACTCCTTCCAGAACCACTTCCAGATGACTCCTTTCCACCTTCATGAGCTCTTAATTGATTTGAGTCCAGTTAGTGCGAACTTTATGTGTGTACATGGAGAACCATCCACTTGTGCATGGACAACATTCTAGGGGCCACATCCCAGAAGAAAGAAGACTCTTCTTCCCACAGGAGCCATCAAGCAGAAATAACTCTTCAGTGGGGTGTGAGGCTGCACGAGTTTCTTCTCTGCACTGTCTATGCTGGGATTCTGCACTGGCTCTGTCTTCAGCAGGTCTTGTTCATGCAGCCACAGGCCCTTTGTGTCCCTTAGTACAATCAGTGCTATATTATCATGTCCAGAATTCCCTGTTTGTTAGAAGTTCTCCACAACCTCTGGCTATATTCCCAAATAAGGCTGTGCACTTCATAGACATTTATTCTCTGCTTAGACCAGTTATGGGTCTATGTATTAACTATAATTCACTGCAGAAAGATACCTCAGTGAGGTCCAATAGCTTCACAAATTTTTAGGTTAAAAAAAAAAAGAAAGTTTTGTGGGCATATCGATACAATGCAATTTAGTGAATAATAATGGTAGGTTCTCCCCTAAGGTCGGTGACCTACTCAGCCCTGAGTTCCTTACCAACGTAACAAAACAAAAAATGGTCCTATCTTGTGTAGCATGCCTTAAATCCATTCAAAATGCGGTTGTATTCATGTATCACATTTCCATTATCCAAACACTAGTTGATGCACATCAATGGTATTTTCAATTGCTAAGATTGTAAATACAAGTTAATTTAAAAAAAAATCACCTCTAACATCTAGCCTAATGATGTTTAAATGTTTTACATAAATTCTTTCATTTTTGTGGATAATTCTTTACTGAAATATATTAGGATTCAATATCAACATTAGTTGGCAAATGGAAAGACTTGTGTAAAATATTTAAGATACCTTATTATTCCATAGTCAGTGTTAGGGTCATTCAAAGTCAGTCAGTCAGCATTAAGCTGTGGAAGCTCGACTCTACCCAAGAATGAGGTATTTCAATAACTTTCAGTGACAAGATTGATGATCTTGAATGATCATCACTAGAATGATCAATCACTAAGAAACTTTTATGCCACACCTGTTTCCTCCTTTACACACCACAATGACCTAAAAGCAAACAGATCCCTTTGCTTTGATGTGCGCAATTAAAAAATTAAAATTTCCTAGTAACAGTGTTGTGGTGCATAACCTTAATACCAGCACTCAGAGAGCTGGCAGGTCTCTATGAGTTTGAATCTAGCATTTGTTCAGCATAGTAAACTACAGGATCGAGATGCTACCTAAGGAGATCCTTGGAAATGTCTTGGAAAAATATACACCACACATACACATATACAGACACAGACAAAGACACACACACAAACACACACACACACACACACACACACAGAGCCATGTGCAGACACATACATAAAGAACTAATAAGTTAGCTAATAAATGATATTACTAAAATTTTAAGAGTTGATTTATAAAATACATTTGTGTCTGATGGATTTGTTTTTTGATCATTGTAATTTTGCTAAACGTAAATTCATAATAGGAAGAAGAATTTCAGTACCATTTCAACAATTTTTCACCTTTGTATTGTATTTTGATTAATTAATAAATAAATTAAATGACATACAGTACAGATTTTTCTTGCATTTTGTTTTTTCAGATAACTCAAGATTTAAAATATTTTGTTGTTCAAATCAATATGCTTAATTTTAATAAATATTTTACTATCATTATGGGTCATTCTATACTTATATTCTCTACAAATGCATTTAAATTCATAATCTGGAATGTATATGAATTGTTCTTATTCTAATACTTAGATGTATTTCATGAGTTTTAAAGTAATAATGCTTAAAAACTAGTCCCAAGTTACAATAAAATAGAAACTGCAAAACTCAATGCCCTTGATCTTCAGGAAAAGTTTAAAAGCTTTCAAAATAAGTCTTAATGTCAGTATAAAAGGGATGCCATTTCAATAAAAGATTTACACCTTATGTGCTCAATCTAGAATAAAGGTGGTCTTGATTTCCTCCTTAAATATAGTGTTTTTAATTATTGATAATTGAAACTAATTTGAGTACACAGATCTTATTAAAAAGATAAATGTTGCATGAAAAATGGCATGACCTTTTCCTTATGCTTTGTCAGAACATTTCGCTAATGATATTTGCTAGGTCTCAACGCTTTCCACGCCTTCTAAGAGCTCAGCACGGTATACTTGCCTTCTTATAACTGCTAAAGTTGCCTTAAAGAGAATTTATGCTTCGAAATAGAGTGATGCAAGTTGGATAATTAAAATAGTTATTTTATGAAAACACTTAATGCACATTTAAGAAAAATATCTAAATGGCTTGAAGAGTTATATTAATGTGCAGTGATTTTTCAGCTTTATCCTACCAACTTTTATCTTTATATAATTCAGAACACGTGAGTTTGCCTCATATGGGCTTGGAATATCTACTTTGAACCATCCTAAGTAATTTTTGACATGAATATATTGGAAATTAATAAACTGCCTTTCTAAAAACAATTGTTTGGCTAATTGCTATCATGATTGACTCTTCAACCCTACAGAAATATGTCATGTAAAAATGAGCATATGTGGACATTACCACTGACCTCTTTTCTTTATGTTGGATAATAAAATTTTCATGAGGTAAAATTTGCTTGAAAATAATAATGAATCAGAAATACCTTGAATTTCCTATAAAATTATATGAACGAATACCTATATTCTTAACAAAAATGTTGTCATAGATTTACATGGCTCCCCAGAAAGTGCTGACATGTATGGTCAGCATTATGAGAAGGGTAAGAAAAATTATTTACAATAAATGGTTTATGTTCCATGAGTACTTAACAGGCTATGTGTAACCACTGGGCTCCACTGAAGCCCTGAAACAGGCTTAAAGCTGTTTTTAAAAGAGAATTTTTATGAGCATTTGTTGATAACCCTAAGGGACTAAGTTGTGATACACCTGCAGGAAGCTTCCAGGGTTTCCCAGTGCTGTCTCTTCAATGGTACTTGAGGAACCATTCCCTGCTTTATATGACTTTAATGACAGAGCATCATTATTTATTTGAAAACAAAGGGTTTCAATTTCATGTGCTCTTTCCTTCTGGATTTCCTATCTATGGAGAGCAAGCAAACTTCAGCCCACATTGCCTGATTATTCTGAGTATTTAAATATTTCTATATCTTCTTTTTATTTTTTTCCTGTCATACAGTAAGCTAGGAGGTCTCAAAGTTAAAGGAAGTTTCTTGATTCCCCAATGTCTCTCAATACCTAAACAACAATTACTGATTCAAGAAATTTACCAAATTAATATGAGTTTTATGTATTTAATCATCATAATCTGCAAATTTATAGAGATTGTTCATGTGTATGTATGCACATAATACATGGTTGTTCACATACATAGTCTTTGGATGAAAGAAACAATCTCTTTAAATGAAGCTGTGCCTGAATATTGTCATTTTTGTCTGAGTTCATGATAATATATTTCTGAAATTATATAATCTAACTCAATATTATCTATCCATTTTCTACTTAACCATAGCTCTGCTTCTGACATTTTAATTATGCTTACTTATGGTACATACATATCAAATCCATAGATCTACATACTAACTGAGCTCAGGTCATCTTACATCCACAAGGTTATACGTTCTCATGAACGTATTTCAGATGATTAATATAATTAGTCTGAGTAATTATGGGATTGATACATTCACAGATTGGTCTAATTAGCCTTTGAACAGACCAATGCCTCTATTGGGAAGCTAATAAATTCTCTGGCTGATCTTCATGAACCTTTTATTCTAGACTTGATTAATGCCCAATCTTTTGGCAAAGTTACTAGACAAAAGGCAAAATGTCAGCCTGTCTGTTTTCAATATTCAGTTCACCTTCCTGAGCATTTATCCTTCATGGATATTAGATTCTTTTAATATATTATGACCTACTATACTGCATTCTATAGAAAGGTCAACTAAATGCAACATTTTAGAATGCTTATCAAAATGACTAGAATTTTTTATTTATTTGCATATGAATTAGAATAACTAGAAATTTTGTGAAACTATTCTTATGCTATATATGAGTAAATTAGCACAGGACCCGGTCCCACTGCCTGGATGCCTCTCAAACAGTTCAAGCCAATCAACTGTCTCACCCATTCAGAGGGCCTGATCCATTTGGGGGCCCCTCAGCCATTGGTTCATAGTTCATGTGTTTCCATTCATTTGGCTATTTGTCCCTGTGCTTTATCCAACCCTGGTCTCAACAATTCTCACTCATATAGACCCTCCTCTTTCTCACCAATTGGACTCCTGGAGTTTCGCCCGGGGCCTAGCTGTGGATCTCTGCTTCCAGATCCCTCAGTCATTGGATGGGGTTTCTAGCACGACAATTAGGGTGTTTGGCTATCCCATCACCAGAGTGGGTCAGCTCAGGCTGTCTCTCAACCATTGCCAGCAGTCCACTGTGGGGGTATCCTTGTGGATTTCTGTGGGCCTCTCTAGCACCTTGCCTCTTCCTGTTCTCATGTGGTCCTCATTCATCATGGTCTCCTATTCCTTGTTCTCCCTCTCTATTTTTGATCCAGCTGGGGTCTCCTGCTCCCCCAAGCAGCTCTCTTTCCCTCGACCCTTGCCCTTCATTTCCCCCACTTATGACCAGGCTGTTCATGAAGATCTCATCCATTTCTCCGTCATTGGGTGATCTCTGTGTCTTTCTTGGGGTCCTGTTTCCCAGGTAGCCTCCCTGGTGATGTGAGTAGCAGTCCAGTCATCCTTGCTCCACATCTAGTATTCTGCTATGAGTGAGTACATACCATGTTTGCCTTTATGAGTCTGTGTTACCTCACTCAGGATGATTTTTTTCTAGATCCCTCCATTTGCCTGCAAACCTTATGATATCATTGTTTTTCTCTGCTGAGTAGTATTCCATTGTGTGTATGTACCACATTTTATTTATCCATTCTTCAGTTGAAGGGCATAGAAATACTAAAAACTGAATAAATCTAAGCCATAATTTTAGTTGTATCTCACTTAGCAGTTCTGTATACAATTAAACAACATATTGAGTACCATTTTCCTTAAAATATTTAATGTTTATCTAATTCTATTTATGAGTAATAAAACAATTGAAAACTTATTTCTAAATTATTTTCATATATTTGAAAATAAATTAAGATACATAAAATGAAATAATATTATTGGTAGATATGCACAAGTTTATCTATCTTCCTCAGATCTAATCTATTTATACTGTATACTTGAATAAATAAAACTTAGAAGGTTAACCATAATCCTCAAGGGAATCACACCAGCATTAAGTTGGAGTAATTTAATGTACTAAATCCAGCACTGCACAGCTCTTAGCTCAAGCATAATGAGAATTATTAAAGTGGATCTAATTATGCAAGTTTGCATATGCTCCGAGCACATTTGCTGTGTTCTATGTCATTGCTGTGATAAATATGAGCACAAATAAGCTTGTACCCATCCTTAAATGGTCATTCATACAATTTGTGTAAACTTGGTGAATAATGTATTTCATTTTAGAAGATATTGATGACTATACCATATGCATTATATGAGAAAAAGCATGTTTTGATCCAATTTCAAGTTACTGTGTTACTAGAGTTGTTGTGACTCTGTTGCTCTGATGAGGTTTCACATTGGTCAACTGACCAAAAATGTAAAGTGAGGCCAACATTTATTTATTATAACTCACCTGGGGGCCTCCCTTTTTCTCATGGACTATAGAAGAACCATTTCTTGGGACATGTGACCTAATGAATTGAATGTATGTGGATCACTTTTACTTGGCTAGAGTTTGGCAAATGCAACTGCCACAAATTACAATTTATTATAAATTTTAAAATATCCCATGTTACTTAATACTGAAATGAAAATGAAGTGGGTGTGTGGGTACAAGAGATGTAGGTTAAATTTTGAAGACAAAATTACATACAAGAAAGAAGGCATAGGCAATGCAGCTTATTAGACAACAGTAATTTTGAGTGTGTGTATGTTTGTATGTGTGTATTTTTGTGTGTCTGTGTGTACAATTATGTGTGTATTCATAAATGCATGTATTCACATATGTGAATTTTGCTTCTTGCTCTTTCTTTCTTTCTTTCTCTCTGTGTGTGTATATATGTGTGTGTGTGTGTGTGTGTGTGTGTGTGTGTGTGTGTGTGTTTGTGTGGTGTAGTGTACACCAGAGGTTGAATGGGTAAGCCTTTATCTGAGAAAAGTTCTCTCATATAAAATGCAGCTCATTGATACTGATTGGCCAATGAAGTTGACAGACCTGTCTATCTCTGTGGTCTCTACCCTAATACAGGTTGAAATGTTCATTAATGTTCCTGCATTTTAATTTTACCTGGTTGCTAGAGATCTTGACTCAAGTCCTATTCTTTGTGCCCAAACACTTCCTTATCCAACTGTGCTATATTAGCCCTCTTGAATACTAACTGTTTACCATCACATTAAAAATATAAATAAATAAAAGAATTCTCCAAGTATCATTTCTGCTAAATGAAGAAATTTTACGGTTAGAGCTGTTTTGTCTGTTTCCCTTATAACATTCTCCAATCTCTGTCTTCAATTTGGAGTTTTGAATATGTTTACATTAATGGAATTTGATGCTAATATAAGACAGATTCCTGCATCTCTTGCTTATTTATGTGGTTTTAAGTTATTTTCCTTTCAATTTTTCCAGTAGTGAATATTGTCTATGTAATTTTTTTTTGATGTAAACCTTTAACCCTTTGTTAATATATATACAATTATTTTCTTTTGATTATTTTCAAAAGATGATTTTAAAAATTATTTTCTTAGTGATTAATTTAATGTTTCAGTTAACACATTAAATTTAGAATAACCTTGTTTAATTAACACTTATACTTTCATAGTATGTGATAATCTGGTCCTCTGTTATCTTTAATTTTATAGCTTAGTTTTACATTTTGCATATTAAAATAAATTATTTTTATCTATTACAATTTAATAAAATATATTTACTTTTTAATTTTCTTAGAATCATTCTTAAAGAAATTCATACATGTGTATATGCATTCTGATTGTATCATTCCTATGAAACCTCTTGTTTCCAAGGTAACCCCTTTCCACTTAATGTGTTTTAGTTCTTTTATGATCCATTGAATTTAAGCTGGATTGGCCAGAGCATGGTTTTTGGAATGTACACTGAAATATGGTGATATTACAATTGGCAACTCAACTGAAAGCTATGACTTATCCTACCCAGGATCCATCAGTAACCACTATTTCCCCAGAGAATGATAGGAACCCATTAGTCCCTTCACCATCTATGACTGACTATTGACAGTCACATCCTTTACAAGCCCAGTTCGGACAAGTGCAGCAACTTTGGATTCATAATTACAGTACCTTGAGCAGATGCAAGTCTCTGAATTTGAATGTCTCTGTAAAAAGAAGTTTCTCTGAACATGGTTATAAGAGTATTTGTCTATGGTTATGAATATGAATAATTTGAAAACAATCCAGTACCAAGAACATCTACTGAGGTATCAGTTATAAGTCCCCTCCTATGTAATATGATCTCCCAGTGATGGGTTTTTGATCAGGTACAATACCAGGAATAAATTATCTCCTGTATAACAAGACTCAAATCCAAGATAGATGTGTTTATTAACCCCATAATAGTCACAACACTACTGTTCCTGTAGAAACATTTTGTCCTCATTACAAACAAGCAAACCATGTGAATGGGGATACAGTTATACGAGTGGATAATACTAATAGCAGAAGTGACATGTGATCAAAAATTCTCAGTGCCAAATGTGAGATACTTCCTTGTGAGCTCTTGGTCAAGGAGTCCCTAGAGTGCCTCAATGCAATATAGGTCATTGCCTTTGATCCCCAATGCACACCAGACTTTTGTGGCATTGCTAAGTACACCCCACAACTTGATTGCAGTATAATAAAGCTGAAAACAAACTGGAAATTCCCTCCCTGATGGATAGCACACTGTAATGACTTGTTTTGTGTCAATTTCACACAAGCTAGAGTCATCAGAGAAAAAATAAGCTCAGTTGAGGAAATGCCTCTGTATTACAGTCAGATCCAACTGTAAGGCATTTTTTCAATTAGTGATCAGTGAGGGAGTGCCCAGCCAATTGTGGGTGGTGCCATCCCAGGGCTGGTGTTCCTGGGTTCTACAAGAAAGCTAGAGAGTGTCTGGTGGTGGTGACACAGGCCTTTAGTCCCAGCACTTGGGAGGCAGAGGCAGGTGTGTTTCTGTGATTCCGAAGCCAGCCTGGACTACAGACTGAGTTCCAGGACATGCTCCAAAGCTACACAGAGAAATCCTGTCTTGAAAAAAAAAGGAAAAGAAAGAAAGAAAGCCAAAGAGCAAGTCATGGGGACTAAGCTGGTAAACAGCACTCCTCCATGGCTTTTGCATCAGCTCCTGTGTCCCGGATTCTGTGCTGTTTGAGATCCTGTCCTTACTTCCTTTGATAATGAACAACCCTGTGGAAGTATAAGCTGAATAAAACTTTTTCTTCCCAACTTGCTTTTTGGTCATGGTGTTTCATCTTGGCAACAGAAACCCTCACTAAGAGATACACTAATGAAAACAATAAAAGGTCCAGCCTTTATTGTTTTCTCCCAGGGTCCATGGAAGAGTCTGACAACCAGCAGTGGATTCTAATCTGAGGGATATCAAATGACTCTAAGCACACTGAATTCTTTAGTCCATTCACTTTATTCTTCTAAATCCATTTTATCTATACAGCTTCTTTTCTGTTCTCGTACTTAGCTCTTCTCAGTCCCTCCTGCTCTCAGTCCCTTATTCTGCTCTCTCATCTCTGTCTAGTTCTTTCCATCTCTGTCCTCATCTTTGTTCTTATCAATCAATTCCCCAAGTGCTGTGAGGAAACCAGCATATATACACAATCAGTGATGTAGCATGAATCTTAAAAGGTCTTATTAATAAAAACAAACCTGGATCCAGGTATTGGGGTGAATGCTGGAATATCAGAGAAGCAGAACAGGCCACAGCTACCTCACCTCGACAGTTCCTCAGCTGACCCTGTTTCCTCAGACTGGAAGCCTCTGTGTCCTCTTCCAAATGGCTCTCAGCTGAATTGCTGCTCAAAACCTAAAGCTTAACCAGCTCTTGTTTCTGGTTTTCATGCCTTATATACCTTTCTCCTTTCTGCCATCACTTCCTGGGATTAAAGGTGTGTGCCACCATGCCTGGCTATTTCCAGTACGGCTTTGAACTCACAGAGATCCAAACGGATCTCTGCCTCCCAAGTGATAGGATTAAATGTGTGTGTGCCACCATTTTCTGGCCCCTATATCTAGTGGCCGTTCTGTTCTCTGACCCCAGATAAGTTTATTAGGATGCACACTATATTGGGGGGACACAACATATCACCATACAGTAATTCTTTGTCAAAGCAATGCGAGGCTTGAAGTTTTCAGGGTGGAAGAGAGAGGTGATAAGGATCCACACATAGAGCAATAATAAATACAGTGCCAGAAGGTGCTGTGTAGACTACTAAGCTAGAAAACTCTAAAGTATTTTAACTGGTTGTGATTGTGCATTCTATATTACCAATATGCCAGAAAAGATACATTTTAAGACAATTTATATTAATATTAACTAAAACATACACATGTATATGTTACAAATTGTCAAGTCTTCTTATGAATGTTACTGATTAACATCTGCCATATGAGCTCAAAAAACTCCCCAGAATGTTTGTGTATCTCAGAATACCTTGTTTTCATTTTAACTATCTAAAAATGGCTTTTTCAGATATAGTATTTTGGACAATAGGTTTTGTTTTCCTTTGTAATTTTTCTGACATTATCTTGCACTTCTCATTCCTCACAAGATTGCTTCTTTGACTTTCAACAATTATTTGTTTGATTATGGATATTTTGAAATTTATCAAAATTGTAGTGTTCTACTCCATGTAAATGCATTCATTCATATATTTCACAAGCTTTTAACATTTATACTAAAGGCCTGTGAATTTTTGTGATATTTTGAAATAACGAATATTAATTACTCTTTGCAATGTTTTCTATGTTCCTCTTATTTTTTCCTTTCTTCTTACAGTCCAATTGTCCATATTTTTTTACTTATTAACTTTTTATAGATTTCTGTTTCTCCACTTAATTCCTTTACACTTTTGAATTCCTCATTCCTTTTTTCCAACTACATACATGTTTGTCACATACACTAATTTGTGTCTCCAAAATTCTTTTTAATGTTTAACTCAATTTCTTCAATATATTTTTAATAAATAATACTGATCTTTCAGCTTAAATAATTCTACTCCTCATATTATTTTCTGTCTATTAGACATGATGCTAATGCTAATTCCTGACAAGGTAAGTAATTTTGCTTAACTCGGCATTTGGGACAATACGTCTTAAAACATTGAGTATTTAGAATTTGTTTTCCCCCTTGAAGGTATACTGTTTTTTTTTTTCTGGAAGATAATAAAATTTTGACAAATAAGGTTATGTTTAAAGACATAAGAGTTGGTAATTTGAGTTTAAATTATTATTCATTTTGAAGAAAACATACTCAAAGCAGTAATTATAAAATTCTGCAATCTGTGTTGAATGTCCAGCTTCTTGATATGAACTTCCTATGAATGATATTAAAAGGGTGGACATATCAGCATACATACAAGTCTAGCCATTATACAATACTTTCCATGAGCATGCTATTTAGTCCCGTTTCATATGTTGTTGTCATTCTCCCTTACCATTTCGTAATCCAGAACACTTCAGCAAAATGGTCTTGCAAAATTATTGACCTTTTCCAATTATGTTTTTTTCTTATTGAATTATGTCTTGCAAGTCATTCAATGGCCTATTTGAACTTGTATTTTTCAAAGAGGGTCATTCTGTGTAGCCAATGCTGCCTAAAGTGTCCCTGTCTCAGCCTTCTGATATATTGTATGTAGTATCATCTTGAGGAGCTGCCCCTTTGAAATTAATAACTGTTTATTAGGACTTTGACCATATTTGGCTCTACTTGAAATATCTACCCAACAGTCTATAATTTTTCACATCACTGATTGTCATTTTCCCCTGATTCTTACTTAGTTATCTGCTTTTAGCTAAGTTTTCTAATTTTCATTTATTTGCTTTTGTTTGTTCCCACCTCATCTTTTCATGTTCAGGATTAATTTTGGGCATTTTATTACAAACTGTACAAAATGTATACAAATTTGTACAAAATAAATACCAAATATGTACAACAGGAAAATTCTAGTATGTAAATTTGTTTTCCTGGATATGAATACTGAAAAAAATCACATTAACCTTTGCCTGTTCATGTGCAACTTATATTTAGAGAGGAATTCTGCTCACCAAACTTACCATATGTTATTAATATATTTATGAGTATTATTTCCATTTATAAAACTAATAATATGCAATTAATTGTCACAACGTCTGTTCTCCATCTAAGATTTTTTTAATTAAATTTCTTGATTCTTCATGCTTTGCTTATGGTATTATACATTTTGTAATTCTTTTCACTCAATTAATATATAAAGTAAAAGCATTAAATTTGTTACCTTAATGGGAAAATCATACTTTTTTGTTCCAATATGAATGAAAAAATCAAACTGTGCACTTAACAGGGAAATTTTTCAATAAGAAGAAATGTGTTATGAGATTTTATAAAGGCATTTTCAAAGTAAAGTAGGCCATTCAAAATAAAACCTCTTATTATTTACACCTCCATAAACTGACTACATATGACTACCCTGTCTAATTTATTATTCAGAACTCTTCATGGCTGACATTTGTTTATGGTGGTTGAGGTAGCAGAATATGTAATTTGTTTTTCATAGACCAAGCAATGTTGAAAGTAATGAAGAATTATGTTAATATCAAAGTCAGCATAACTGACATTGCAGTTGAAGAATTCAAGGATTTATGTACCATCAAGTTATCATTTTGATGAAGTGAATAGTCCTTCCAGAGACATTTAAATGTCATAGGAAGCAATACATAGACGCATCCATTATATACTTAGTCTGCATTGAATCATGTTTTCTTAAAATTTAGGGATCTAATGGGAGTAATCCAATTAAAGGATACAGAAAAATAACTAAATTAGAAATTAACATGAAATATGAAACTTATTTAAATGTGAATATAAATTTTAATTCTAGAATAAGAAAATTAGAGTTTGCAATAATAATGGCAAATACTTGCATCAATATCTCAAATTTTTATTTACTTAGATTTGATAATGCATTCTAATTTGCTGTAAAATCTCATATTAATGTCATAAATATGCTTCAATTTGCTCAATTCCATAAGACATTTGGTCTAGTTATAGTAATATTAAACAAATGCATTAGAATACATGAGTAACTGAATATAATTATCAGGTAAACACTAATGACAGCCAAAACATTAAATGTCATTCCTAAGAATGTTTTTATGGAATTGAGTTTCCAATTTTGGCTTTACAATCTAAAATGAGATCCACTACTTATGTCCCTTGTAAGACATTGCACATTAAGAAAAGTCTGTCTTATATGACTGGCTATAAATTTTCTCAGTAAGAGGAAAGCAATGAAAGACATGTAGTTGAAAGAGTTCAAAGTAAAGGATTAAAGTGGCTATGTGGAATACATTAGTATATATGAATAATGTTATGTTATTGAAGAAGGTATCCAGAAATATAAAAAAATTTCTAACTTATATGATCCAGAAATACAGATACAATGAAAAATTTTATCAATGCTATATGAACTCTTTTCATGGTTTCTCAAAAGTATAAAGCCTAATTGATAAAATGTGTAAGGATCCTTTATATGAGTCTTCAACTATCAACCTTTAAAAATAAGTACAGTTTTATTATGTTTTGAATACTAAATTTCTTCCCAGGAATTCAAAAGACATGCTGATAGTTCCTTAACATATTAAATTACATATTATATGTGTGATTGTGTTTTGACTGCAAATATGTATTGCACAAAATGGATTCCTGGTGCCCATAGAAGCCAGATGAGCTCATAAGATTTCTTGGAACTGAAATTCAAACGTTTGTGAAATACCTGGTTAGTAGTAGGAAACAAACCTGGATTCTCTGGAATAGCAGCCAGTTTTCTTAAACTCAGAGCCATCTCTCCAGCCATAAATGCTATTTCATACATTCAAGTAGTGTCAGAATCCAGCTCATACATCTAAATAAACAAAAGACCGCTATTTTACATTGTTATGTCAGTCTTTTCTAAACACAGGTGAATATTATACATGAAGAGTCTAAATAAGGTAGTGTGGGAACCCACAGAGGCTTCCTAGTGAGAACTTACTCAGGGTCATAGAATCTGAACTAGCTTTACCCAGCAGGGCTGCATAAGGTGATTTGCTCATGGGAGTTTTTACCAGATGTTTGGAAGGGTTTACACTTGGCTGTATGGTGTGCTTTGATCTTGCAAGGGGCAGGTCTGTTGCCTCTTCCATTGGCATTTTACAAAAAGCCCCTTTTAATAAAGGACACGGCTGTTGGTCATCGATGCAGGCACCTCAGAAGCTATCCTGTGTTTCTGTCTTTCTTCTCATCATCTAGGTCTCTCTAACTGACATTTCTTAATTCCTCTCTCTTCCACCTAAGAACCCTTCAAACCATGGGAGCTGGACTCCCACAGATGGTGCCCAATGTGGGGCTTAGCTATGTCGGATAAAGAGAAGGAACATCACAGGTTAAGGAGGTGTGTCTGGTAATGAATTAAGTAGAGGAAGTGATATTCTTTTCTTCAAGAGTAAAAAATAAAGCAAGTCGTTAAAGTTAAGCTGCAGCAAGTATCTCTCCCTGTCTCTGTTTCTGTCTGTCAGTCTCTCTATTGAAGAGGTTTAGTTTGAGAAATGTAGGCATAGGTATATTGGGCTAGAATAGGCTTTAGGTATAGGGATATTTTGAAGGCTTAGGTATAATAGTAGCTTAGAATACAGCAGGTTTTCCCAAATGTGACCTGGGATGTACAAAGCTGCATCTGGGACTGAGCAGCCACTGCAGACTTGATGGTCAGAAGCCCTCACTACAAGTGCAAGCAGCAGCAAGAGCAGCAGCTGACAAAGCATTGGCAGGTAAGACCTGTGTGGCATCACTGTAGTTGGAAGTTTTCCTGTGTCCCGGCTGACTGGTGGTCAGGACAAATCTCTCCCACTCTCAGTCCCCAAGTAGGCACTCAAAGGCTTATATTAATTAAATAACTGCTCGGCCATTAGATCAGGCTTATTACTGACTAGCTCTGTGGTGATATTTTCATTGTGCTAAAAGGTGATTTTATTTGTATGTTAATAAATAAAGTTTGCCTGGAGATCAGAGGTCATTACCAAGCCAGGAATAGAAGTCTGGTGGTGGTAGCCCACGCCCTCAATCCCGATCACATTGTAGGCAGAGTCTCTGTGTGGTCAAGGACACAGCCAAGTGTGGTGACCCTTGAATTTTTAATCCCAGTACCAACCATAGAGATCAGGAGGTCTGTATAGACAGGCAGTGACAATGAAGTCATGTGGATGGGCTTAGAACCAATGAGAAGGCAGAACAGGAAAGCAATAAAACACAAGACACACAGGAAGAAGGTCTCTCTCAGGGGAAGAATGACAGCGAGTGGTAAGATAAAGGGAATCGTGGCTCTTGCTCTGATCTCTTAGGTTTTAACTCTGTATTTGGCTCTGTGTTTCTTATTTAATAAGACCGTTTAGAAATTTGTCTACATAACTCTTACGCTTAAATTAATCCATAATTCTTATTTATGTTTAGCCATGTGGCTTGGTACCTTTTCTCAGTTCTGCCTTGTCATCTTGCTGCCTCTGTGTCTGGCTCATGACTCCTGACTCAGCCTTCCTCTTCCTTAAATTCTCCTCAACTGCTTGTCCCACCTATACTTCCTGTCCGGCTACTGGCCAATCAGCATTTTATTTATCAACCAATCAGAGCAACACATATTTACAGCATACAGAACGATATCCCACAGCACATCACTGTGTCAGTGGCAGCAGACACTGGGAGAGCCAGTGCTAGCAGTGAGGGTCTGCTTACTTTCTGCTATGAAAAAGCTGCTGTGAGGAGCAGCAGCGGTGGCAAGAGTGCAGTAGAGACTTTGAACCTCAACAACTGGAGCAGGTCTGTCACCAGGAGCAGGACTGGAACCAAGTGAGGGAAGCCCAGTAGAGTGTGGGTGGAGAGCTGAGTGGGCAGCTAGAGAGTAAGTATATAAGGCACCATGGCAGCTGAAGAATGCCCACTGGGTGTACACCAGGAGGGCCAGAGAGCAGGTAACTCTGAATGCGTGTGGATATTCCAGGGACACCATGATTGGCTTGACTACCATGAGTATCAGTGAGTGGGGAAGCCCCATGGAGACCAGGCAGCATCCCCAAAAGTAGAACCATGGAAGAGGTGGTGCAACTCCCAGGGGAAAACTGCTGACTGACAGGACGCCAGAGTAGGATGAGCTCTGGCATGGAGAGAGCAGTGGAGGTGTGAATTCCTCCCTGCAATGAAATGTACAGAGTCTGAGTCCCTAGCAACAGGTGCAGCAGTAGTCCACCAGGCTGAACAGTGGAGACTCACTGGAGGCCAGCCCAAGCTCCCAGTGGCAGGATATAGCTAGAGCCAAGTGACTGCCCTGAAGTAGGCGTTTGGCCATGAAAGCAGGGCAGCTCACCATAGTGGCTGGGTTTCCTCCCTTGAGCCTTTGTGACATGAGGCAATTGAGAGCCTCAGGATATAGCGTCTCTAAGCTGACAGGCCAGTGACAGAGAAGCTGAATGGAGTTAGCAGTCAAAGACACACAGCTTCTGTTTGCTGAGGATGAACAAATGCATGGTTCCTTTAAGTGACAGTTTCCTGGTTCATGATGTCTGCATGGAGTTTTTTTTTTTTTTCCAATGAGCTCTATAGCTGCTCAACTACTGTGATAGCCACCTTCTCGCTGAGACAGAGTTCCCAGGGTAAGATTGTCATAAATTGCTACTGTAACTAAAAGCAATGTTTCACGGACATGTGTTTGAACTGGGTTTCATGCAAGGGAACTGCAATAGGTTTTGGTTATGGGATTCCTCATATTTGGAGCTGTTTGCTTCAGAGTCATTATGACTTGGACAGATATGTAAAGACTTCAGGGCATCTGAGGAGCCAGACCCTGATTTCCAGCATTCAATGGAAGATTAAGAATAGTATCAGAACTGACTTTTTGAACTTTTCAGACTTAAAAAATGGGGTGGACAAGAGTGATTCAGTTTTGACTTTATTCATGAATATAGACTTTACTAACTGTGATGACTTACAAATTGTTTTGTGTATACACACATGTTTTGTTAACTGTGGTGACTCATGAACTGTTTGTGTAGAAATGAAAATGTTTCGTGGAGAAATGGAAAAAATTGTTTTTTCTACCCAGGCTCAAGATGCAGCTTTGAAAATTATAAAGAAAAGGAGGAGTTAATATTCCTCAGTCTCTTTAATTTTGAAAAATAAAAGTATTTCCTTGTCCCTTGAGTGGATTAATGTTAACTTGTATTAAGGTACCCTATGTTTTATTAGCAAAAAGTGTAACTAGTTCTATTAAGAAATCGCTTTTGGATATTTGGTAAAGTTTGTAAAGTGTAAATATTTTTATTAAGATTTGCTTTTGAATATAAGTTTGTGAGAATTGAAATTATGTATAGTAATATTCATGCTAGAATTATGATGTTACCCTGTTAATGTTAATGGTGATGCTAAAGAGTCTTTAGGTTTGCTGCAGTTGCATCAGGAGTTTACTGATTTATTTGTTGTGGTTGCATCAAGAGTTTATTGATTTTAAAAAAGTGGTTAGTGTAGCTAAGACTGCAATAGACATCTTGACTGATTCAAAAAGACCATTCCATCTTTATCATCTTCTCCTCCGTTACTAGGAAGCCTAGCAGCCATAAGGAACAGGAGTATTCCAGCTATTTGCAAGCTCTTAGTGGAAAAGCAGCTTCAGAGCTGCATAGGGTTAAGCTCTGCACACTCCCCTGTCAATGGCTGGTAATCAGAGATGGGTAAATCCTTCTTGCTAGCTGTCAACCTAAGACAAAGTAAACTTGGAGGAAAGTGTATCTTGAAGACCACTAAGGCTGACTAGTGGTAGAAGGCACCTGAAGACAGACAAAGTCCATCTGAGAGGTGTGAGGGGCCCTTTATATTATTATTAAGAAGGAAGACCTGTGGGAACCCACAGAGGCTCCGTAGTGAGAACTTATTCAGGTCAGAGTATCTGGGCTTGCTTTACCCAGCAGCACTGCATAAGGAGATGATTTGATCACTGGAGCATTTACCAGGTGTTTGGAAGTGTCCATGCTGGGCTGTATGATGTGCTTTGTTCTTGCAAGGGGGAGATCATTTCCCTTTCCTCTGGGCACATTATAAAAAGCCCTTTTCAATAAATGACAAGACTGTTGGGTATTGACCTAGGCCCTTCTGAAGTTATTCTGTGTTTCTGTCTTTCTTCTCATTGTCTAGGTTTCTCTTCTATATATCATTTATTTCATTTTTTGTGTTTTTTTTGTTGTTGTTTGAGACATGGTTTCTTTGTGTAGTTTTGGTGCCTGTCCTGGATCTTACTCTGTACATCCACGCTGACCTCAAACTCACAGAAACCCACTTGCCTCTGCCTCCTGACTGCTGGGATTAATGACATGAGTCATCACTGTCCGGCCTATCTATCATTTCTTAATTCCTCTCTCCTCCACCTAAGAACCCTTCAAAAGGTGGGAGCTAGGCTCCCACAGGATAGGACTGGTTTATATAAAAATATTAAGTTGCTAAGGACAAAACACATGGATAACCCATGAGTTTTTATTTTCATTGGTAAAGATCTCAAATTTGTTGTTAGAACATGGCACCTAAGCCTACCTCATGCTAGAAAGCAGTTACCTCTGCTGAGCAGCATGAAAAGGCCCAAAAAGAAATGAGGTAGAAAACTTAGCCAACCTATAGTTGCTCTTGAAATATGTGACTTTAGATTATTAAAGTGAAAAAAAAAAGAGAAGGGAAATTCATTTTAAATTTAATTGTCAATTATGAAATTGTAACTCCAATGATAAAATTAAAAAAAACAACAGTATAGTTTTAAGTTATCAATACTGACAAAATTAATCTTCAATAAGTAATTTTAGTATGATGATGCATGTATAATGAATATATTAGTCAGTAAGTTCAAGAAAAATATGATGAAACTGGTCATTACTACATCTCCAAAATAAAACTTCTTGTTTTTATGTAGCTATTCTGGGAATGAAAAATATGATACTGAAGGAAATGAACTTAAAATCAGAAACAGAATCCACAATGGGAATATGTTGAAGCAATAAATTAATAAGGAACCTTGTTTAAGAAGTCATCTGTTAAGATTTCAAATTATAACAGAAGATTATGAAGTGTGTATATCATTTGGAGGGAAATGAGTACTTAGAGCAGATGTTAGATGCATTAGAAAATTGTCATTTTCTAGTTCTTCAAATAACAAATCCATAGGTATAACTTTCTATTTTTCAAAATTCATTCATATAAACCCAGTGCACTTAATGTAGTAAAATCTTACAGCAGTGAATAAAGCATGGCTAATTAATAAAGCCATGTTATAGTAAGTCATTAACAAAGGAGTACAGAATATTAAAAAGACAGAGTTAGTGCTTCCCAACACATTAAACATTGGGAAAGAGCAGAAAGGAAATGAAAAACATTAAATTTTGACATGCTACTTAAAAAAATTCTAAAACCATAATCCTGACTGAAAAATGTACACAATCAAAAACAATAGGAATATCTGATATAATAACTGTATCATGATGGTTGTCAATTTCACTTACGATAATCTTTGCAAAGGACATAATCTCACACCAAAGAAGAAAAGACAAACAGGGTATGGGAAGTATCATTTATATTAATTACTTCAGACATTTACATTTTAAAAGTAAAATAATCAAGAATATAGAGTAATATTATAGGAAAATATAAAGAAAATATTGAACTCAAATTAAAAAGAAAGGAAATATCTAATGTAAATATAAAAACATAAATTAATATAGAGGAAATGCATTAGTCAGTAGGTAAAAACATAACTATGTAGTTTGCTACAATGTTAATTCAACACATAATAGTAGTAGATTTTCACCTAAAGCTTATGAGCTACTCAGCCATGAATTCTTAGCTCAGTTAACAAACATTTGAGAAATATGTGGTAAGTCTTCAGAAAAATTAAGTCCCGAACAAACATATAGTATAATAATCAAGTCAGTGAAAGTGTAAAAATGAAAGTCTTGATTTTTAAAGAGTTTAAAAGATAATACTGATACACTTCATGCATTGGCAAGTGTTTATTAAATAATCAAAACTTTTAAAGAATACATAATTTAAATAATCACTAACTATTAATTAATTAATAGGGAATATAAATTAAGTAAAGTAATCATCATCTAGTAGTCTCAAAGACATTAAATATGCATGACAAATTTTAAATAACTACATAATTGACAAAATATTAGAATTCATAAATAATACACATAAGAGATGAAACTAATAGTCAGAAGAGAGATACAAAGAAAAATAATCTTAGTGTTAATCACAGAAATCCAAATTACAAGCATTCAATTCAATTGAAAACATAATATCAATTTACAATAAAATTATAGAAGCAGTAGTTCAGATCAAAGCAAAGGAAAATGTACACATAGCTGGTACACAAAAACTCATTTTACAGTACTTTGGCCTTACTCTGGTATGACTGAAGATACCGCTATCAGCATCTTAGACTTACATTCAGGAAGTGAGTTCAGAATCATTCTTAAGAAGCAAATAAAGGAATATCCATAAAGAACAACTCATATAAAAAGCAAATACAATGTCATCATCATTAAATTAGATATCTCATTGAATATGAGGTAAATGAGAAATTATGGAATACTTAATTTGGACTCTTGTTTCTCATAGCTGTTTGGAACCCGTCATGACTTTCTCCTCTTCCTTTCGCAATGATGTCATCTGTAGCTATTATACAGCGCTTTTGGTCAGTGTCTGAACAGATGCTCATGGACCTCTAACAGACAGCTGCCCTGAACACTGAGCATCAGTTAAACTTATCTCGAAGTGTTATTATTGGAATGCATGTTTTTGGTTGTTTTTGTTCTTTGAGGGGGGTGCCACCCAGCTCTCCAATAAATCTCACAGGGAGGTTTATTCT
Source organism: Peromyscus aztecus (assembly GCA_902168405.1). NCBI lineage: Eukaryota > Metazoa > Chordata > Mammalia > Rodentia > Cricetidae > Peromyscus > Peromyscus aztecus. Next base: position 20,414 of record CABHPQ010164513.1, read on the forward strand.
TAATTATAAATGCCCTCTTTAACTTGGCTTGTTTCTTGTCAGCCTTTCTCAAATTATCCCATCTACCTTTTGCCTCTGAGCTTTTCCCTTTTCTTACTTCTGTATATCTTACTTTCACTCTTACTCTGAGAGTGGCTGGGTTGCTGAGTGGCTGGCCCCTTGTGTCCTTCTCTCCTTGTTCTCTTGCTCTTTCCTTCTCCTAGATCTCTTTTCTTGCTCCTCCCAGATTTCTCCTTATATTTACTCTCTCTGCCTGGCAGTCACACCAATTCTTTCTCTTGCCTTGCTATTGACCATTCAGCTCTTTATTAGAACATCCGGTGTTTTAGACAGGCAAAGTAACACAACTTCACAAAGTTAAACAAATACAACATAAAAGAATGAAACACATCTTTGTAACATTAAACAAATGTTCCACAGCATAAATAAATGTAAAATACCTTAAAAGCATATTTTACAACAAATGTGTGTGGGTAGCAAGACATTGCAGTCATTAAAAGTGATGATATAGTCTGTCCAAAAGGGATGTCTTTCCAAGGGACTTCCAGATACATGAATAGGCATTGTCTACAACTACTTCTTCATTTAAACTATGAGACAATAGCACTCCCATTTCAGGGATACTATAGTATTAAAAACTGTTCAAAATAAAACCGGTAAATAAATATGACAGTTGCCTAATTTTTAAATCTAATCTTTACTTAATAAGGTAAATATTCATATTGGTAATATGATGAATAAAATATAATCAATAAAATAATAAATACTAAAAATGCATTTAAACACTAAACAAATTGAATGATAATCATTGGAAAGATAATTTTTCTAAACATAAAAAATTCATATATACGTATTCTACCAGGAGACACAATCTCTGGTAATTAAAGCAGAGGGTATAAAATAAAATCAGTAAGTGAAGGATAAAATCATAAGAGAAGTGAAAGTGGGACTGTCCTAAGGTAAGGAGAGAAGTGAGACTTTCCATCTAGAGTTAGGTAAAGATGAAAAACTTACGTTGAAACTCCACGTACAGGGCAAACCTATAATAGGAATATGTGAATACCAATGCAAAACATAAAATCTGAACAAATAAAATGCATACTAAAAATATATTCCCAAATGACATAGGTCATTTGTAGAAATCAAAGTAATTTCATGTCATATTCTAATTATGATAATTTGATATGGAGATATGATATTTAATGTGTTCATACAATAAGTTTGGACAAGTGAGATGGCTCACTGGAGAATGGCTCTTGAAGCCAAGTCAGATAACTTGAAGTGGATTCCCAGGTTCATATGGTAGTAGAAAACCAACTTTCTCATGTTGTCCTCTGACTTCCACACATGTGAAACATACACTCATTTTATGAAATGTCAAATGAAATTGTGCTTTCTATTGTTTCCTAGGTAGAGAGGTGGAACAGGGAAAGGTAATGATCTGCTCAGATTGCAAGTAACACAAACACAGAAAGTTTCTATCCTTTACATCTACCTCAGTTATCCTCATGTTTGTCCACTAGTTGAGTCTTATCTTGACTGAGCTGTCCGTTTATCTTGCTGACAGAATTGAGGGAAGGTCACATATCTGGGGGTGTTGGTGTGAAACCTTGGAATTTACAACCATTTATTTGTCCTGTTCATGTCAACTCCTTTAGATTTTATTCACCTGTTCAACTTCTGGTAACGTCTCTTCACATACAAAACTTACCACATAAACAAAACTGTATTATCATTGAATTTTTAAAACTTCTGTTTACAAGTTGAATGAGTTGTATTGAGTTTGGGACTTGGACTGTGTTTGCTTGAGTGGCTACCTTCATATAGCAGTGTGATGCTTCATTTATGCATTTGTTAAAATAAGGTGATTTTATTTTTTTTAAAGATGGAAAAAAATCTACTTAATATAAAGGCCATTTTAATTTCTCAGATATTTTGTCTTATTATTCTACTTTGGGAAACATTTGTCTTTAGATGGCAGTAACACTGTGTAGTTAACTTTGTATTTTTTCATCTCTTTTTTTTTGTAATAACTCCCTCTACTCCATTTTCTTCTCTGGTCTTTCTTGATATTTGACTGCTCAGTGTACTATGATATATTTTTCTGAACATCTTTGAGAATCAATGGATTTAAAACTCCTTCTGTTTACTTCTTCAGTTTGTTTTACACTTTACATTTTATAAACACATTCATAAAATACAATGAAAATAATGACCCAAACCTGTTACTCTAAACAAAAAAGTAAAAGACTATAACAAATGTCTAAATTCCTCCTTAACTTTCATATTTCCAAGAAAAAGAAAGATTATTTTATGATTCTGCTTTAAAATTATTCTAACAAGAATTTGCATTCTAAGCCCTCATATTTTGAGTGCTATCATGTACAGAAGGCAAGAAAACTTAATGTTAAAAATAGGATAAATGTACCATTAAAATATTGGTGTAGCTATATTTCAATCTTATTATAGATATATAACTTTAAACCATACTAGAACTTGTAATTTTAAAATGCTTGTTTCCAATATGTCCTTTTCTTAGGAACTACTCTGAATCTCCTCTTCTTTCAATTTTATAATATCGTTTTGTTATCATGATTAACTATCATATAAACTTTCTAGATACATTAAACCACATCAATTATAGAGATTATATTAAAAATTTTTGTAATTTAAGGGAGGGATAAACATGTCCACCTGCTAGACAATCATAGCTAAAAGCAAAGTACTTGATATAATAAACAGTAAAAATACCACCTGCTTCCTATCTACCTTTTTTACATGAAGTAGTTTCATAGAATGCTAGAAACTTGGCACAATGGTATATTTATCTTTGCCAGATAGCAGTGATATCCTGGTGCAAGTTAGTCAATAAAATGTTATATATATTTTGTTACATGCAAGTTCAGTAAATGGCATATAGAGGTAATCCATACAGACTTTAATTCTGTATAAGTCCTTCATGTTATATCGTTAGCATGGTTTTATAATCATGAAATATTTATGGCCAATTTTATTGTTACAATACTTTTCTTATAGTCGTATATTTTCTGAGACTACAGTTTAGAGAACATATTTTTTCAACATCTAAGATGCCCCTAATGTGAGGCATTAGTCCTGATTCCTACTAAGAGTAGAGAATTTATCACTGCATTTAGAGTCTATGTTTGTCATTGCTATCTCTTGGAATCATGAATCACGGAAAAATAAAAGTAGGACAACATATGGCTGTTTGTATGTTTTTTTCCTAGGGGTCTCTTCAGGCTTTTTCTCCAACATTTGTCTTATGTTTGACAGAGTATACTCGTGAATTTTCCCCAGGGTAGGATGAAAAGACTGGATAAAGTCTAGTGACATCTACCTATAGCCTGTAGCTATATGACCATTCTTATCATGCAAAGATATCACGACTTTTCTCTTCCTCTTCTGTACAGCTGTGAGGTCAGATAAGTCACAAATTTACTACTAAGCACTGGTATAGATTTAATTTACATGAAGATAGACCTACTCCTTAAGAAATAAGAAGTCAGGATTATTCACTTTAATTACTTCATTAAAAAGATGAAGATAATGAGTGACCCTATGTGAATGAAGCAAATAGACATACATGTAGCATGAATCTTAAAAGTTCTTATTAATAAAAACAAACCTGAGGCCAGGTATTGGGGTGAACGCTGAATGATCAGAGAAACAGAACAAGCCCCAGCTTCCTCACATTGTCAATTCCTCAACTAATCCTGTTTCCTCAAACTGGAAGCCTCTGTGTCCTCATCTGGAATGAATCTCAGCTGAACTGCGACTCAAAAGCCTGAAAGCTTAACCAGGACTAGTTCCTTGCCCTCATGCCTTATATACCCTTCTGCTTCCTGCCATCACTTCCTGGGATTAAAGGCATGTGTCATCATACCTGACTGTTTCCAGCGTGGCTTTGAACTCACAGAGATCCAGACAGATCTCTGCCTTTGGAATGCTAGGATTAAAGGAGTGTGTGCCACCATTTTCTGGCCTCTATATCTAGTGGCTGTTCTGTTCTCTGACCCCAGATAAGTTTATTAGGGTGCACAATATTTTGGGTAATACAATATAACCATACATATAAATTAAATATTCATCACTTTTAGCAACAATCAGCAAGGTAGTCTCATATCCAGGTAATAAACTACCCATCATACAATCACTACCTCAGGCCTCACGGTGAGTCATATGTGAGTCCTGAACTGATCTAAGTTCATATTCACAAATGGAGAAAATAAATATTGCTAATACAACAGAGTATAGATTAGTTTCAGTTCCACAGAAAGACTGAACCAAGTTATATGAAAGGAAAGGATTACAATGTGTGTTTTTACAAGGAAATCAAAACTTGTCATTCAATATGAGAAAGTCTAAGTGTCTTAAAGTCATAACTGAACATGTCTCACACACATGCATCAAAGAAAGTAAACAGCAATGTGCCAGAATTTGCCTACATATTGTAGCTGGTACATTTATGAAGTGGTGACCAAATCTTTTAAATCTATGCATTTTGAAACTTTATGATTTCATCAAGTTTCTTGAATGTGAAAGTATCCCTTTCATTAGTCAAATGGATAGAGCAAAGTCCATAGACATCTTATGGCTTCCCACTCTGTTCCTCTTTAGTGTATTCAGAAACCAAAAGACACAGAAATCTGGTGTCAGTTGTTCAGAACCAGGCTCTTAAATTCACTGAATGGATTATAACTGCACACAGAAAAGGTTTGTGTCTGGGTTGGTATTTATCTTTCCCCTTTGGTTGCATGCAGAGTACCTTCTATTAGTATGTGCTGTCTATAGGGGTAAAGGCTCTATGTAGGCATACACTTACCTTATTTGTGTTCAGTGAGTTGAGTAGGTGAGTTTTTAGTAATAGGGCCTTACCACCATTTTGGGGGAGCAATATATAGTCTTGGAAGCAGCCTGGGTTGTTTAGGAGTTCATATGGGACCATTTTGGCCAAAAGCTCAATTAGAGGTCACCCATTCTTGTTACAGAAATCTTCATCTGGTGACAAGAGATGTCCATTTGGGACTTTGTCTCCCCTCTTATTGGCAGCTTCATTTAGTTCGCCTTCATATATGTCTATATTTTAGAAAGCTTCTAATGCATTAGGTTTCCATATGACCCTTTACATGGTCATCAGTCTTAGCTGTCTCTCCTTGTAGTCCCTCATTTTTGTCTCTCTATCTCGCCTCTTCTAGTTTGATCCTCTCATTCCAGTTCCTAGCCTCACCCTGGCCTTCCATAGCTATCTATTCTATTTCCTCTTCCTAGGAAGATCCATATGGCCTTAGTCCCAAACTTTCAATCTAACCTCTGTGGTTATACGGATTGTAGCTTACTCATAAATTACATCCACATATACCAGTTTGGCCTATGCATGTATAATCTTTAGCACTCCAATGCAAAGCTACATATATGGGCAGAACAAATTGGACTTGATGTGTGAAAAAGAAAGTGACATAATCATGCATGGTAGGGAAATGGAGGGAGATCTTGGAGGATAAATTGGGAAGGGATATATATGATCAAAACACATTTTATGATATTCTCCAGGAACTAATAAAATTAATTGTAATATTTGTATCAGTTTCCATTTAAATGACTTTGTTCACTTAGTTATTTTCATCTGTTTTGCACCTTGATACATAAATACATTCTTTATTCTTCCCTTATTCCCTCCTTCTCTCCATATGTCTTTATTTTCTTTTTAAATTTATGTTTAGTAGATCCTGATTTTTCTAATAACAATTTTAAAGTTCCAATGTGTATCCCACTAATATTAGGGTGCATACAAATATGCATTTGTGTATATTCTGCATTTTCATTTCTGATCACCCTGTCTGCTTATCAATGGGCTTCCAATGCCTTCTCACAAGTCCTAGAGAGTAGGTAAATACTGAATTAGGTTTCTGTTTAAAGAAATTCCTTCAACTTGGGTCTTTCTTAATAAATTTCAAGGCATTTAAAATTTTACATACCTTCACTGTCATTGAATGTTTCTATCTAGACACATCCTTCTGTATGACTCTTAATCGCTTGGTTTTCGTTTTGTTATATATTTGTCTTTTAATTTTAAAAGAAAATGTGCTACTTTATTTTGATACTTTATTTTGTTTCCTCATTCAATTTATTGTCTTGCCAATTGTAAATATTCAAAGGCCTATCCAGAATTACATATTGTTTTATATAAAGAAAATGGCATGATGCAACAAAAGAATAAGTGTACAGGTGAGGCTCCTGAAGTCCAAGGTCCAAGTGCCCAAGGTTCTTATTCCATTCATGGCAGATTTTGTCTCTATACTGAATCATCACAATTTTTGAAGCTAATTCTAGCTTGAGAAGTTCATGTTGAAATTCTCACATTTTTGGTTTTCTAGGGCTTTGTAATTATTCAGTCAACCCAATCTCACGAATTAGTTCAGGGAAAACCATCAGTGAAATTCCTGGTCATGAAGGCTGTCTAATGATTTTCTGCTTTAAACAACACAGTAAAATGTCAGTTTATGAAAAAAAAAAACAATTCAAAGGGAAAGGCAGATTTTCTAAGAGATTACAATATGATTTTTGGAGGGTAATGGGGTTCCAAACTAAATCAGCTGTTTTCTGCAAGGAGGAAGGAACATTTAGGAGCAGATCGCCATGACATTCCCTGAGAATTAGAACTTAAAATGCTCACTTCCAATTTTTATAGATTTCAATTTATAGATCCAAATATCCTCTGAAACAGGTGTGCAACTTGAACCAGCAACACCTGAGTGGTTTTGTTTTGTATTGCTATAACTATATTTGTAATAAATATATATTTTAATTCAGTGTGAAATATTCAAATGAATCTCATAGAAACCTAAAATTCTCACATTTTCTCTAATTGAAGACAGCCTTTCTCATACTCTCTACTTATTCCACTGTGCTAACTGTGCTACAAAATCTGTTTGACTCATTCTTGTCAAACGTGATGCATTTTAAGTATTATAAATATTTTCTTCCAAATTTAGATTTCTCTTTTCACATTATTATCTGTTTTCATTATCATCTTAAATGAAAACATTTCATTTTTCTTCTAAGTAATCAAAATCAAATACATTTGCTGTTTGGAATCTGATAAAGGAAGGAAAAAAATCTCTATCACTAAAATCCATATTAATTACTCTTTAGAGAGCAGTTCTTCTAGTAGGAAATAACTATAGATGTTTCAAGACAGACATTAAGCAGTCATGACCATATCTAATGCAAAGAAAAGCTAATGAATTATTTAGGCTACTGTCACAACTTCTGGTCATTTGCAGATTAGTCTATCACTAAAAGGAGTTGACTATCTCATAAGACATCTGATTTAAGTACCCTAAACTGTTGGACATTCTGGAAATGATAATTATGATCTGTTCATGATCCATTCATTTTAAAGATTAGAGTTATGATATGTCTATTGACCTGGTTCAAGTTGAAGGTGTTTGCTGAAATGGTTTCTAATATATTTTGAACCCCTCTCACATTGGTATCTTTTAACTTGTGTTCTAATGCTATAATCTAGCCTTGAATACAATTGTCTCTGAAATGGCATTATCAGAGATTAAAGTTTCATAATATTATCTTCAGGTTGGGAATTAGCAAATAGGAAGTGAATGCTCATACAAATTCCTCTCTGGGTCACTAAGAGAAAACTATTGCTAAAAGCTCGGACCTAAAGAAAAGTTTGTCAAAGGCAATTGTGCATATGATATAATGTCAAGCACTGTTAGGTACAGTAGATTAACAGTTGCTTTGCATTCGTGGTAAAGAGATTGCACAAAGGACAGTGTAAATGAAAGTAATTTACATTATTCACAAAAAATTAATCAAAAAACTATTTAGAAACACAGAAGACATACAAAATAACCAAATAACCAAAGAAATACTGAGCCAAAGTATGGAAGAATCAGAGTTCTTCATACTAACCTACAGAACAGAGAGGAAAGCTCCATGGTCCTGGCATAGAAGCAGGTGTGTAAATCAAAAGAACAGAGAAGTTACAGCCATATGATTCTCTGAAAATGTGCAAATGCATACACTGAAATGAAGACAGCCCCTTTAACGAGGTGCTGTGAAATCTAAGTATTCTTATACAGGTGACTAAAGTCTCTATTTCTCAAACCATTCAAAAATCTACTCAAAATGTATTGAAGGCCTACTGCAATGCCTTCACTTTTGAGCACTAAAAATAGAATAGAAGAAACACATCAAGATCTAGGCAGAAGTAACCACTTTCTGAATAGAATACCTGTAATTCAGGAAATAATAGTAAGAATTGACAAATGTGATTACATCAAACTGAAAAGCTTCTGCAGAAGCAGCATGTCTCAAGTGAAGGTAAGGACTATTGAATGAAAAAGAATCTTTGTCTGCTCTTGATTTGAGAGCACATTAATTTCAAAAATTTATATATTCTAAAAAATAACCAAAGAGCAAATCACATAATAAAGAAATGGAAAAATGGACAGAATATTTACCTTTCATACTTAAAACACCAAATCCCTATAAACGTGTTAAAATGGTCAACATCTTAATATTCCACTATCAGCTGAAATCAGATCAGAGCTACATTATGATTGGGTCTCATCTTCATAAGAATGGCTGTCATCAATACAATAACAAATGCTGGTGATAGGGTTTTTTTTTTTTTGTGTGTGTGTGTGTGTGTGTGTGTGTGTGTGTGTGTTTGTGAATTTATGCATGAGTTAGTGTATGTGTATGTGAGTATGTGTATATGTTTGTGTGTGTGTGTGTGTGTGCATGTGAATCTTTAGAAGAACTATTATCCACAGATGTTAGAAATGTAAATTTCTAACATTATGAAAATCAGTTTAGAAGTTCCTCAATCAAACTTGAAATGCAACTACTGGATGATTCAATTATACCATTCCATCCTGAGTGTATCTGAATGGCTAAGCATATTGAGAGAATACCTTACTCTCATGTCACTATGATATTATTTATAAAGGCCAAGTTATAAAAATTACCTAGGTATTCATCAGTGAATAGATGAATAAAATTACCGTACATAAATCACTATTTGAATTATGAAATGTAAGTAATATAATTTATAGGGAGTTGGACAACATGGTTTTATGCAAAATGAGATGAACTCAGAATGACAACTGTCATGCATTTCCTCTCATCCATGAAATTTAAATGGGAAAAGAACAGAAAGCTGAAGAATAATAGTAAAGATGATTGAAGGAGATAAGTGGAAGCTGGTGGGCAATATAGCAGCAATGCACAGATCAAAGTAAGTTATATGACTGTAAGAAATGTCACAATGAAAGCCACTTGTACGGTGAATGTATGCTATTATTTAAAAAACAACTTTTCAGTTGCCCCTCTAAATCTGCTTACTATCACATTAATATGCCTATTATGTATAGAGGACAAAATTCCAAGGCCATCTGGCAATCTTTCCTCACATTGTGTTTGGAGTAACTTAAACACACACACACACAAAGCACTTGCAATGATGGCCTTCAGGTACCTTTGTTGCCAAAATTTCCCTGTGCATTAGAAGATATTTCCTTGACAGCAGGCATGGGGGAATTACAGGTGGTCAGAATAAGAAAGTCAGCTTTAATCATTACTATTAAATACAAACAGACACTTTAGGCACAAAATAATGTGGAGCCTTGTGGGCAGAATATACATGACCATCAGTGTTCATAACTAAGTTTCAGTCATCAGTACTCAGTGGTGCTTGTGCCGTGAGAGGTAATCCATTATTACATGACTGGAAATATTGCTATTACTTGCCTAGTAGCTACTGATGTGGCCTGAAACCAGGAGGGGACATTTTTGTTACATAATGCTTTCAACAGAATTACAGGAAAAAACATACCATCAGCAAATATCATGTAATGCACAATAGTTACATTGTAACACTATTTGTAAAACAAAAACACAGAAAGAAGAGAATTGATAGAACTTACTTTATCAATCATGATTGCCCCATGAACAACACTTTTTAAAATGACAAAATATGAGTGAAAATTAATGAAAATCAAAGTGCATGGGAAAAGAATAACTATGGCTAGTGTCAACTTTTCAACAATGATTTCTTCTCATAAATTCCTCTCGAATCTATCCAGACTGGTAATTCTAAAACATCATCATTTTTCTTTTGACATACACATAAAAGTTACCCTTTTCCATCTTAATAACTGTGATGTCTATATTTTGTCTTTAAACGTCACGTATTAGTCCTTAGAATTTGTTCTGCCTAAACTACATTCTTCTATTTGGCTTTATATTTTCATTTTTAATTAAAATACAGTTGCATTATTTCATCATCTTTCTCTCCCACTTGCAACACCTCTCCTGCTCCACCAACTCTGTTTGAAATACAAATACAAGTCCTCTTTTTATTTAATTATTATTGTGACACACACACACACACGTCAGTTAGTGTCATTGTTCAGGTTTTGTTTTAGCAGCTGTATTGTTGATTTGTCATAAGTATAGCTTTCTTGTTGTATCTAAAGCATAATATCAGTAGATTTCCTGGTTCTCTGACTCATATTATTTCTGTCCTCTCTTCCATAATGTTACTTTAACATTAGGTTATGATTTGTGCTTTTAGATGAAACAATATGGTTTGGGAATCCCACCATCAGAATATCCCCATATTTTGATCAATTGTGGACTTCTGTTATGATTTCTGTCATCTGCAAAACAAGTCTTTTTTTTTTAGTGAGGAGTGGGAATATTTTAACCACTGCTCAGATATTATTCTTATATTACATTTATATTCATATATGTGTTGTATGTCATGCTTTTGGTATGAAATAAAATACATTTGCTTGTGAAGCAGATAAAATTTGATTGAGAAACTGAGTACAGTGCTGTATGATTAATTGTTATGGCTTGCTTTCTCTGGCAGCTCTTCCCAGATCTCAAGCACCTGTCACTACATACATTGTCTTTTTAAGGTGGAGTCACAAATGTTGCTTTGCCAGTGTGCTACCCTTTTTGGGTTGTGTGTTATATATTTGTCATGCCTCTAGGTGTTTTTTTTTTTTTGGCACCTGGGTTCCAAATACTTCTCAATTCTGGGGAATTCTTTATGAGGTCACTGGTCCTATAATTAGTCAGTCCTATTGAGATTGTCACAAATTCTGATTTGCCTTTGGGCTGTTCTTCAGGACTGTGATTGTAAAAGTTAGTCATCTCCAAAGAGACAGGCATTTTCTGGCATCTTTTACTGCTTTGGTCACCTTTTACAGACTTTCCCTTTATTTTCTCTTTAAACCGTTACTGATAATACAACGTTGAATAGTCTGAAGTTGTCTATCTAAAGTGGTGCTCAAGTCACTCCCCAGTGGGATGCAGGGAGTTCTCCACACCTTACAATTCCTTCAGGATAGATGCTAGATATCTTCACTCCTCTGATTTGTAGTGTTACCTATTTGCTTTGTTATTAAATTAGAGATAATTTCCTGCCAATCAACACTCATGATAATCCCACATTCTGCAGCTTATTATCTGGATATGCTTGCCTGTTGTCCATCGTACCAATTTATTTCCAACTTCTATGTTATTATTATTATACATTTGGAATATAATTTTTGGAGTGACCCCTTTAATAAATAGACCTGACTGATTTTGCTGTTCCAGTGTAGTTCTTGCTTTGCAACAGTCGTATGCTATGGATGCTAACCCCAATGTGCTAGGAGGACAGCAAGAGTGCTTTTGATTGTTTTCATTCACATTTTGTCAGTTTTGTTGAGAATCTAAAACTTTTCTAAAAATGAAAGTTATTTAAAAAATTCTTGACGAATGTTGGTTGAGTCTCTATTCATATTATGTCAATCTTATCTTAATAATAGGCACTTGACATACATATAACTGGTGATAGCATGGCTTGATATCCGTGTGTATGAGTCATTATATGCCAGGTTTTGTTTCCATTTATAGTAAAGATTTCGTTTTAGAATGTGTACATTTTAATTCATCTGTAAATGATCTTGAAATATTTTTAATAATGTATGGGATAAGCAAGATAGAAACTATGATACTATTTTAGTTACTCATAAAGTTTCTGTTTATATAGATACAGAGAATTATGGTTATAATGATGTAGTGTAAATTATAATAACTATTGCTTTATACTATTCCTATACATGGGCAATATATAGTTTGTTATTGAGTACTATATTATGAGTTTGGTTTTGCATGATGGATGCCTTTCTAGTATATTTTAGAAGGTAATGCAAATATAAGTTAAGAGTCCCTAATGAAAATTAATTGTATAAAATTAAGTAGTTTTATTACTCTAAAATCCTGAAAGTATTTTAAGAATAATAAAATGAAAGATATAACATGCATAAATATTTCATAGTATCAATCCCACAAAGCATAAGCCATTAATTTAACTAGATTATGTATGTGGTTTGTTGAAAGTTATTTAATAAAATTTAAATAATTGACTTATAGTAAGCAATTGAAAATCAATTACCAGTTAGATGCTATTTAAATCAGCTCAACCATAGTGAAAAAAAATAACATTTAAATAAAGGCTTGCCACAAACTTCCTAGTGTTTTCAGATTCTAATTGTCTCAATATCAAGAATATAAATCAACTGGCACTCAATTTATGAAATTTCACATAGAAATTTAAGAGTATAATCTTACTTTTGCTTACTTTGTCTCCCTCTCTCATTTTTGGTGTATATGTGTGAATGTTTTGAAATTATAGATTTCATAGAAATACTTTATCAGTAGTAGTTTTGGTCTACATTTGGAAAAAAATGTTTCATGCCTTCTACAAGGATGTAATGCAATAGTCTGGAATGGTTACGCAAGCAAGCAAACTGCAAGTTATTAATCCAGGGTTTGGAATTTCAGTGTGCGAAGGAAGCATGTATTATTAATTTGCCAAGTGTTACATCTATGCCTTGAATCCCCCAACGTACTCTCCTAGTAGCATTGCCCTTCTTCCTGTTCCTTCAAATAAACTATGCAAGTTCTCGCTCCAAGAGCCACTACACACTGGTTCTTTTCAATAAAATAATCTGTGTAAAATTTCATTCATCTCCCTTCTGGTAACATTTCTTTAGGAATCACTTAAAAAATAATCATGTAAATTAGCCATTATTCTTAATCATCAGATTAGAAATTTTAATGTTATTTTTATTATCCTCATCTTATTTTATATTTTAATATATATAATTTATTCCTAAAGCTAATAATATATTTTTAAAAACCAACTTGGGCATCAGTGAGATGGTATATTGGATAAAGGCATTTGCATTGTTAAACCTTTGTCCACATTTTTCTTGGTCACTTATATTTCTTCTTTTTAGAATCTTCTACCCAGTTCATTAAGGCCATATATTAATTTTGGTAATTTGAAGTTTGAGGGTTTAATTTTGCAGTTCATTATATACACTGGATATTAATTCCCTGTCAGAAGTATACTTTGCCAATGTTTTGTTTTGTTTTCTGTTGTTCAGGATGTCTCTTCATGTCACTGATGCTTTCTATACTTTGCACAGCTTTTCAATTTAATGTAATATTATTAGACAATTATTGAGCTTATTTCCTGTGCAGTTTTCAGAAAGTCTTTGTCTATAACCTACCTGTCTATGTGTTTGCCTGTACAGATTTTACGGTTTCTGGTCTTACTAATACTTTAATAGGTATTTCAATAATTTTGAATGGATTTTCATGAAGGTGAGAAATATCAGTGTGGTTACATTGCTCTATGTGTTGTTATTCAGTTTTCACATAACCATTAATTAAAGTCAGTCTTTTAACTATATTCTGCTATCCATTTATAAAATTAGGTGGATGTATCTCTTCATGTTTATTTCTGGGAACTCTCTTCCATTACATTGGTTCACATATCTACTGTGTGTCAATACTTTATTTTGTTGGAGGTTTTTTGTTATCTATTGAGATGATCATGTGACTACTGTGCTTTTCTATTATTAATGTGCTGTTTAACATTTATCAATTACTGCATGGTGCACAAAAATTAAATTGATCCTGATTTGCGTTCTTCTTAATGTGTTCTTTTGTTCAACTACAAGCATTTTTATTGAGAATATCTGTGCCAATTTTCATTAGGAAATGGCTCAAAGGATTATTCTCTAACGTGTTCCCACACAATTGTGGTATTGTAACTTCAACAAGAGGACTGTGCTACAGCTCACCATTAATGCTAATGGAAAGAAATCAGAGCTTAATCAAGTTGTGCTTTAATCATAGAGTTGGTGCTTTGAGAAGATAGTGGATTAGCAGCCTAATAAAAATCTGCTATATATCTCAACTCCACTATCATGATTTAGGTATACCTAAAAAAGCAGCCAATCATTGTGGAGCTTATTTTTACCCAACTCTTCAGAATGTTAGCCATATTTCCAAGAGTTATGATTTCTGCATTTCTCTTCTCCTCTTCCCTTTTCTCATTTCCTGTATTTCTGATATCAATCACCTCTTAAATTCCTTACTGTAAGTAGTGTTTGTCAAACTTAAACTTGTATATCTCCAAGGGTGTATGGGCTGGAAGTCAGATCAACCAGGAACACAAATCATGAGCAGTTTCCACATGCTTAACCATTAACTTGCAAGTGTAGATTCCTTTCAACAACAGATGGTACAAAACTCTTTATATTACAGTACAAAATGTCCCTCCTATCCTCTGCAATTATCTGGGTTCTCTTGGTTTTGTAGCATGAATCAGTTGGTATGCCCTCAGCTTCTATTTTGTGTAACTTTTCTTTCAAACTAGAGACATAAGAACTTAATTTCGCTTACAGTTTTAAAGGGAATATAGATATCCATCATGGCAGAGACAGCAGGAAGGAAGACGTGTACAGCTGGTCTGATAGTCAGCAAGTAGATCTAGTCTATGGAATATTTGAATATTGATGTTAGCTCTTCCTTAAATATTTAATAGAATTTTCAGTTGTTTCCTCACTTGTAACCAGTCTAATTAAGTTGTTTAGATATTCTTTATTTAAATTTTGTTAATTGATTATGTTCATGATTTTATCAATCTCTTCCAGCTTTTCTATTTTGTTTAAACATGTTTTCCATGTATGTCAAATGACACTCTAAATTCTATTGCATTCTATTTAATATCTATCTTTTGATTTCTCATTATTATGTGTTTTGTCATTGTTTTGATTAGTTTTTCTGGGGAGTAAATAATCTTTCTTTCCTTTAAACTTTATTCACTTTTGTTAGATTGAGTCTATAAATGGTTCTTTCAGTCTCTCTTTCATTGATTTCCCTGTCTTAAAAAAAAGAAAACTATTTTTCGTTATATACTGAGTTTGGATTTGCATTGGTCTTATATTTCTTAGATCCTGGGTTATAACATTGAGAACTACAAATGTTTTTTTTTTTTAAAAAAAACTATTAGTGACTTAAAAGTAAACAGAGGTTCTGACACAATAACCACAGTTAACTTTGATACTGTACTCTCAAGTTCAGATGGGACTTCCAAACAAGCATTTAGTAAAGTCTTCATGAAGTCTACCATAGACTTGATGAGAATAAAAGAAAACTACATAATATTCTATACAATAATTATGAAACACATATTCTTTTCACTATTAAGATGATTTTTTCTACATTGCACATACTGAGCACATATTGAGCACAAAGTGAATATTATCAAATTCAAAATAAATTGAGATAATTTACATACCTTCTTAACTCATATTGGCATGGAACTAAAATCAACCATAGGAGAACTACAAAGGCTTGGAGAATGAACAGTATAGTTCTTGATAATCAAATATGAGAGAGGAAATAAGGAAGGGGGAGCAAGACAAAATTATGTGAAGTGAAAGACTGGGATAGAGGAGATTTTGAATATTATAAATTGAAGTAAATGAGCTGACATTTCCCTTACTACTATTAAAATGTATTTTAAAAATAAGCATATCATAAAAGAAATGAAGCTCTTTCCTTCAGCTATCCCATTTTCTTCACATTGTTTGTAAAATGAATTTCCCACATGACTAACAGAGTTCTGTTCAAAAAAAGCTCTTTTTTTTCCCCAAATAGGTTTCAAATACAGCCAAGATTATCATTTACCCTTCACTATGAAGCACATCATTATGTTTCAGCAAAGGGAAAAACAGAAATGAGCTAGGCTTATTGGAAAGCTTGTGTTACTCGTTGATATGAACTAAGTATAAACATATATCTAGGGTAGGTAGCTTAATAAGTAAGATTTTTTTTAAGTATTGTTATTTCAGACACTAAATATATAACCCACAAGTTAAGTCTGATTCTATAATAGACCCTAGACTTGTTTTTATTGGCAATTCAATAGATAACATGACTCTAATCAATTAAAATATATTTTCCCAAATGTAAAATAGCATCAAAACATATTATCACATGAATTTCAAATAGGAGGAATATCTCTGTGAAGTAATTTGTTTTATCACTTGGTTACACTTATTGCTCAGCTAGAATGTGAGATAACTTTCTGAGCTTCTCACTTCTTGTTTGCAATATATTTTGTAGATGTCTGTTGCACATTGTTTTGCCCTATCTTAGAGGTCCTGATTTTAATTCCCAGTAACCACATGATAGCTCAGAACCATCTGTGATGAGATCTGGTGTCCTTTTCTGGTGCAAGCATACATGCAGGTAGAACACCGTATACATAATAAACAAATAAATCTTAAAAAATTATAATGTGTATGACTAATTTCCTTCTCATTTATTGTTATTAGTATCTTGATAACTAGCAATTTGTCTTTGTCTGACCATGAATATTTGGCACAAGCAAGTATCTAATATTATTTTTAATAATTAATTTAATTTAAATAGTGTTAATTATGACGTACTGCTTGACTTATTTGAAATCATATATATAATGGGAGGCAAAGCAAAATGTTGAATTATTTCTGCATTTATGACATTCACATCAGAGCATCTCTAATTTCCAAATAAATCTTAAAATATAATTGAAATGTTGAACTCATTTCGAGTAACTTATGAGACTCACAATGAAGAGATCACCTCATAAGATGTCCATTTCATGTGATTCTCAAATTTTACTACCATAAAAAATCAATTAATGTTTTGAAGTCTGTGACAAAAAAGGCACAGTGTGAAAAAACAGATTTAATAAATTAAAAATATTTTAGTAAAGTGATATGGTTAGCTTGATCTGCAAACCGTGAAAGCATGAATGGACATTTCAAAAACATTTAATCCAGCTTGTCACTGTCTTTTCAAATATAGGTAGTCCATTAGAACTATGGTATCTCTGCTGAATTTGAAACTTTAATTGAGAATGATTCGATTTCCTCAGAGAATGAGCCTAACTTCTTCATTTTTTTCTTTATAATTCACGCTTTTAGAGAATGCACATATTGTTTGAAATAATTTTGTATCCCAGTAGGAACAATTGCACATTTTCTCATGTAATTAATATTGCATGCGAGCCCATTGGGGAGCAGTTGCCTATGCGAGTAACTCCTTCAATTCCATTTGTGTTCACCTGGGATGAGAGCCAGCCTTGTCTTGGCTTCAGGACTTGCAGTGATGGCTAAACACTAAAGGCTTTTTGTTTCCCTTCTTAGTGGCTGTTTTGGCAAGATTTAATACCTGTCCCAATTTCAATACTTGCCATCAGTATTTATTATCGAACCATTTTTTAAATCATGTGTCCCCAGAAAATTTTAACTGCCATTGATACTTTAGATCTGCAATTTCAATTGCAATCCTTTAAACTAGCCTAGATGTAGAATGACAAATTAAAACTTTTCAAATTAAAAGCTTGCCAAGAGGCAATATTTTGGAAGCACTATGCTTACTGTTTGTCAAAATTTCCATATTCTTGATGTGCTCCATTTACCTTAGCATCTGCTATTCAGTTTCTTAACTATAAAGGAACACATTGTAACTCTCCCTGCCTATTTTCTCTGGAAAAGTGATACCTGGCAATATTATACTGGGTTAAAAAAATGCCATGTCATTTCTATTTTTAATTTGTGTAGGGTCAAGCAATAACTTGTATATATATATATATATTTTCATATATATATATATATTCAGATAAGTGTATATATCTTTTATAAGAGGCTATTAAATTTGAGAAATGAAGAGAATTAATATTTAAAGGCTGAAAATATCTGCTGTCTAAATTACTTCCTAATACTGTATACACACACAAACACACACACACACACAGACACACACATGCACACACACACACACACCAAGATATCAGACTCTCTCATGATCTTCCCTCCAACTTCAGCAGACACAGCATGCATTCTTTTCTTTGGTAATTTTCATATTTATTTTATTTTTATGTTCACACACACACCAAGATATCAGACTCTCTCATGATCTTCCCTCCAACTTCAGCAGACACAGCATGCATTCTTTTCTTTGGTAATTTTCATATTTATTTTATTTTTATGTTCATGTGAATGTGTGCATATATTTCAATTTGTGTGTATTGGGGATTGCAAGTCCATGTGGCAGCCAGGAGCCAGCCTCTGTTGTCATCCTGACAAATACCTTCCAAATCTTGTGAGGCAGGGCCAATTGCTTATTAGTCTGGGGACTGTAGACAGAAGTTTTCCTGTGTCCTGCCTGGTGTCACAACTACTCACTCCCAAGTAAACATACAGTGCCTTATATTAATTAACAACTGTATGGCCTATGGCTAAGGCTTCTTGCTAGCTAGCTCTTTCATCTTAAATTAGCCCATTTCTATTAATCTACATGTTTTTGCCACATGGGCGTGACATTACCAGTCTGCTGGCATCTGGTTGCTTCTTGAGTGGTAGGCTGGCATCTCTCTCCACTCCACCCTTCTTTTTCCTTGTCTTCAGTATGAATGTGCTGCCTAACCTTATTATGCCTCACCATTGGCCAAACAGCTTTATTTATCATCCAATGAGCGCAACACATTCACAGTGTACAGAAAGACATCCCATAGCTGGCTTGATCTTGTGCGAGTAGCCACAGCTTCAGTGAGTCTCTGTGTGAAAGGACACTGATACACTTGGAAAACAGTGTTTTGAAGCAGTCACCTACTACATCTGTCCCTTATAATCTACTCATCTTCTGAAATGATCCCTGAAATTGATGTGAAGGGTATGATATTTATATCCATTTTAGATTGAACACTCCACAGTTTCTATTTTCCATATAGTAATAAGTCTGTATTAATTAATAGTTATCTCCTACACAGGGAAGCTTCTCTGATGAAGTTGAAGATCTGTATTGATCTATGGGTATGAAGCTAATGCACTAGAATTCAGGTTATCATTATTCCCATTTCGCCTAATAATAGTTGTAAGTTCTTCCACAGGGCCTATGGCCTTGCCTGCCATGGGTTCATAGCCAAATTTACACTACCAATAATTAGTTCAAATTTGTGAAACAGGTATTGTTTCAGACTCAAATATCGTATTAATGTATCAATATTATTATATTTTAAAAATTAATTCTTGTTGCTATAACCTTTCTTCTGCGATTATTTTCTTTATTATGTTCATTCTTCACTCTTCTTTCTTTCTATAGTGGATTTTAAGTTAACTTCTCAGCCCTTGCTTCTG
>CABHPQ010164514.1:0-33288 GCA_902168405.1 Peromyscus aztecus
GACCTTTTCTTATGAGTAGAATCTAGATACCTGGGTTTCTGGGTGAAATCTCTCAGTTTTCAAGTGTTGTCAACAAATACCAAATTAAAAAAAATTCTAATAAATCTGAGCTATATTTGACTCATCAATTTTGTAACTCTTGCTTTAAAATCAGATTGCTTGGTCCAATTTTCTTACAAATATTAGTCAAATAAATAAACCATTCTGGTGGCTGGACCTGGGAGGGATGCTTGCCAGACACTTTTCCCCAGCAGGTCAAGTTTTGCTTCTTTGTACCACAGTCCTTGCTGGCTGAGAATGGGACTGAATCTTATGACGGCTTCCTCTGGGAAACTGTAGCGGAGCTCATACTGTGGAACCTGAGCAGTGATGGGACTGTGACCAATCCCTCTATTATGGACATTCCTGGGCAGTCAGCTCTGCCACTGTGCAAGTGGAGAGCAGAAAACAACTTTTCTTACTGTGTTTTAAATTTTGTTTTGGGAGGAATGGAAATTGCTCATTAGGTCTAACTATCCTCTGCCATTTGGCAGAGTAATACCTGGATTAGGCAAAGCACAGTAGAAGAGTTTGAAAGCTAGGTTAGGATCACAGAGGGAGGCGTCAATATAATTATGTGGGAATTATCAGCCTTGAACAGTGAACAATAATATGTGGTTATTACTGTAGATCATCCAGATGGCTCATAATAAAATGTCCATGCGAGTCCCCAGATACTCTGTCTTCTTATAAATTTGTCCCCTAATTTGCAGCCAGCTCCTCTGTGGTGTTGCTTAGCAATGTCACAGCACTTGCCGAGATCTGTCCTCTGAGGAGCTGACTCAGACCGTATTTCACCGTATTTTACATGCTCTGGATGATCAGGCAAGAAAACTAGACCCTGGATGTGCCCCGTTCTTCTTTCTGTTTGAGAAGGACTTGGGAGGGGGAAGGAGCAGAGTAGAATAAGCCTTTTTTTCTGCAGAGAATATTTCTTTTTCAGAAAGAAAAACAATGAACATCCTAAGCAAAAGACCTAGCTTAACACACTGTAATTATAAAGACACCCTTCTGCTATGAGTATCCTTTTAACTGTGCCATTTCAAACCTCAACAATAATCTTCAGATAGTTTGACTTCCTGACACTTTTGCTAGAGTGTGGTTTGTTCCTTTTTCCCAAAGTCAAGGTGAAAAATAGGTGATGATATAGTATGATAGCTATGTGTGCAGCCTGCAGCCCTGAAGATCTTAACTGCACAACAGGGTCTGCTCTTCCTGGCCAGGGAACGTGCGTGTGTGCGTGCATGTGTGCATGCGTGCGTGCGTGTGTGTGTGTGTGTGTGTGTGTGTGTGTGTGTGTGTGTGTGTGTGTCTGAGGATATCTAATCTCCTTGAGACTCAATTTCCACCAGTCTGTAAATGGGAAAATCATAGCCATCTTGTAGAATGGTATTGAGGATTACAGGAATTTATTGGGTTTAACAACTTGTTTGGATCTTCTAATAGCACATTTCTAAAACATGACCTTAACAATTTTTAGGGGCTTGTGAAGAGGGTTGGAAAGCTGAGCTTTTCACTGATAATAACTACAAACATCCTGGCTACATTTTTACATCTCTGTAAATTGAATGGTTGTGTTTACAAAATCAAGCAAAAGCCCTCTGCAACTCAATTCTACCAAATCTGGGGTGATGGCTCTAGATGTGTTTGTTGCTCTTAAAATAGGTAAAACATTCAGTTCTCCTGAATTTTTTTTTTAAGTCTTCTTGATTGCCGATACAGACAGGCCAATGTGTTTCATAAACACATAAATCTGAACAAGATCTATTGTTGGGGTAGGGGCACCTAAGGCGATGCTGGGCTGGTCAGCGGCTAGTGTGGAGCCTTAAGGATCCAAGAGATGAGCTCCCTAGTTCTTCTGTCTCCTCTGCTGTCTTCTGTGTCCCACCCCCTTGACCTGAGGTCTGTGTATTATACTGCAATGGTCTCATCTGAATTCTGCTTTCCTGATTTTTCATACTACTTGTCAAACCGCAGTATTTTCTTTGATTTTTTTTTTTTTTTAAAATCAGGGTAATCTTTTCAAGAGACAAAATGAAAACTCAGTATTTCCTAATGCTACAATATCATCTTTCTGTGTTGGAACTTTATTGCATCTCCCAAGTTACTTCCCCCTCCAAAACCATGCTTTGAGGCTCCCTCCTCCAGGCTTCACTCCCTGAATGCCCCTAACCCTACCAGAAGCCATTTGCTTCCTGCTTGCCTAGGTCGGGTATTTGCTTCTGCTGCTGCTGTGCTTGTCAAATCTACCTTAACCTGCCTGCTTTAGGGTGAGGAACCACTGTTCTCATTTTGTTAATTTAGCCCTCAGCAGAGTTCCTGGTGCTCTGTAGGTGATCAACAATTAAATTCCCAATGTAAAGTGTTCTTGCTGTCTCCTTTCAGCCCCCCCCCTCCATCTTTGATACTTTTGCCTGTGCTTCTTTTTGGTTTACTTCTCTAATTCTGCAGGTTTGATGACTTTCTTCAGTATCTGTGGGGAGGAAGTATGTTAAGGGAAAAATGTGCCATTGCTCTTAGAACGCTGTTCATTGCTTCCATAGTGGGAGGAGTTACACGACCCAAAAGAGGCATAAGAGGGGTGAGATCTCAGCACACGGATGACACCTAGGACACAGAAGGGAAACGCTGCTGAAAACAGCGGATGCTTGCATCCTGGCTGGAGGACACCTTGGGCATGTTCCTGGATTTCTTCCCTGGGCCTGGCTGGACCTGTGGTTTGCACCACACGGAGAACCAGAGATAAAGTGTATGTAGATACTGGTTCAGCATAGGCAGGTGTCTACCCTCCTATATATAAAGCATCTGCGGGGAAAGTACTCTGAGGTAGGGGATGGAAGGTGGGAGAGACATCAACAAACAAACCAAGTCTTATCATTCAAGAGAAAATAAAGGCAAAGAATAAGCCAGAATGTGAGCGTGAGAGAGGATCCGAGGACAACGGTTCCAGGGGTAAAAGACGTAACAGAAAGGCAACTAATGCCACTGATGTAGAAGTAATTAAGAGAAACAGCATCCTCATAATTAGATATTCTATGTGATAGCATTGTCCTGGTTGCTATTTCCCTAACTACTTAGCTCTTGACCACAGCAGAAATAAGCAGCCCACATGAAGTCAAATTTAGAAGGCTGGATTTCAAGATGGAAGAAGGCTAACACGAATCTCTCACCGCCACTTCTTTACATACTATTCTATGTGACAGAGATCATACAGATGAATGGGATGACGGGAGAAGATTGAAATATATTTCACAAGTAGCCTATTGTATACCTGAAGTTAAATACCAAGCACGATGAACCAGGAGGCAGGAATGAAGGAATCTTCTGAGCCCAAGGATGCTTCAGCAGGCTTTAAAATTAGTGCAGCAACTGCTTTTCTAGGTTTTTATTACTGTGTTGGGAAGAGATTATTTTTTTTCCCTCCCTGTCTGGATCATACTAAAGATATGTGCTCCAGGTGAAATTTCAAAGAAAACAAGTGAGGTACTACGCCCCCCGATTTCCTCTCGTCACAAAAGACAGGAGAACTCTGTGGACACAGAAACCCCAACTGTGCAACTCCAGCGTAACTGCTACCCAACTGGAAGGTGAGTGACAGAAAGCCCGCCATGCTGTCGTCCAAGGCCACGCAGGTTCCTTTGCAAGGGAAAATACAGAAAAGGAAATCCAACGATGTATTTTGTAGTATTTGGGACTGAACCTAGAAGCATGCTTGTCAGGTCCTCTATCACAGAGCTAACCGTACTCTCAGAACTCTCCTGACTTGTAATTGCCCCCCCAAGCTTTTACTAAACTGTTCTGTTTGGCCTAACTTCCGGAGAAGCTGGGTGTGGTGGTTTGAATGGGAATGTCACTCCTATGTGAACACAACACTTGCTCCTCTGTTGGTGGCACTATTTGAGGGAAGTTGTGGAAACTTTGGAAAGTAGTCTTTTTTTTTTTTTTAAATAAAGATTATTTATGTGTGTGAATGTTTTGCCTGAATGTATGTGTACCATGTGTGTGCGAATGCCCACAGAAGTCAGAAGAAGACATCAGATCCTCTGGAACTGGATGGTTGTGAGCCACCAAGTGGCTGGGAATTGAGCCCAGGTCCTCTGCAAGAGCAGCCAGTGCTCTTAGCTGCTAAGACATCTCTCCAGCTCCTGGAAGGTGGAGTGTTGCTGGAGAAAGAACATCACTCGGGGTGGTCTTTGAGTGTTTATAGTCCTAATCCTTTTCCAGTTGGCTCTCTTTGCTTCTTGTCTGCATTTGAAGAGGTGATCTCTCAGCTTCCTCCTCCTGCCTCCATGCCTGCTGAGTGCTGGCAAGCCTCTCTCTTACAGGGGAGAATTTTCTTCCCAAAAGTTTTCTGACATGAGAGCCACTCACTGTTGAATTTAACTCCTGCTAATGACAAGTGCTTTGGCTAAAAGGCTTTTAAGTTAGCACAAAGCTCCTTCCGTTTTTGGTCATTTGGGCATGAGAACTGACACCCTGGAAGTCAAATGAAAGTAGCTGCATAGATAATGCAATTCTACTTCTGAAGTTCAGGTTCAACCATGGCATTGAGCTAGCTGTCCACCAGCAGTCTGGCACAAGCATTGGCTAAGAGTTCCCCAGAAACTTGCCTAAATGTTTGCCTAAACTAATGAGACTTCCTAAAAGAAACTGTTCTGAATAAGGCTGTCACTCATGCCAGCTTGTGACAGAAAACTGTTTTTGTGAATGAATGGGTGAATGTGTGAATCCCCACTGCCCCACCAATCTGATGTAGACCTGAGAGCTTTACATAAGCAACACTGTTGTTTGGCTCTTTTCAAAATCATGCATGTGCACATGAGCATATAATATAGTCTCATTTGAGCACCGACAACCTGTGTAGGACAGTGTGGTGTGGGTGAAGGGATGATTTTAATAATGGCTGATATGAAGAAGCCAGATCTGGCAGACTTGGTAATGTAAGGTCAGAAGAGACATGGGCCTAAGAGCCACTTGAGGTTGAATGTTTTCAATAGGATCAGCATCCCTAGGATAGAGGCAATCACCTCCCAGATGGACGGGACAAGGAGGAAGGACCATCTCATGGAAGGACCATGCAGGCATTCAGCTCAAGTGCCTTTCCTTTGGAAGGAAACCAATAAACAGCCTACATTACAGATGATATTCATGTATGAATCTGCATTTTGAAAATGCATTTTCACCTTCAGGATTGCCTCTGCCCTTCACCCGATCCCTGTATCCAAGGACTGTCTGGAAAGCTGTTTTTCATCTCTGGGACTCTGAGTCCTCCCTTCTGAAAGAGGGGCTGTTGGAGTGTAAGCTCCAAAGAAGCAAATGAGGTGCAATCTTGTGCTTTATAGTCTATCTCCTTCATGCTACATTGAACTTCAGATGTCATCAAAATAAATTGTTGGCCAGGGAGGAGATGAGGGGGGGGAGAGAGAAACCATTCCTATACTCAAAAGCATTTATTTCAGTAAGACTACCCACATTCCCTTATGCCCTAATTGATATTTACTTATAATGTGTACCACATAAGGAGTGATTCCATTTCAATCATCTTTGTTGTTCAAGTACAGAAATAAGCTTTGTTATCCCCTAAAAAGGGGGGGGGGGCTAACCAACTTGTCCTGTCGATAGCCTGCTCGCCTCTGTCTGGAGGTTTGGGATTTACTGCTCTCACATTGTTAAACTGTGGCCTGTGGTTCCATTCTCTCCTCCAGGCAGCTTTCCCCTCCTGTTGCCTATTCACTTTCCTGGCTGAGGCTGTGTGCAAACATTTTTTCTTGCTGATTTAAACTGATGTATAACTTGGGACAGAAAGAAAGGTTACATTACTGCTTCCAGGGACGTCACCGTAGTTTGAACGCAACAGGCATGAAATGACTTTCTTTGGGGATCAAATGACAATTTGTAAAAGCTCATTTTGTAGCTCTTTCCTTTAAAAACCAGAAGCTGGGAGAAATAAATAACAAGCTCTAGTGTCTGGTAAGAGAAAAGAAGACCCAGCAAGAGAGTGGAAGTTGAATCTTCATGTCAGCTCCTCACTGACATTCACATATGTTAGAGACTTGGAAGGCTACAGAATAGAGAGACAGATGGCTTTGTGCAGAGATGATGGGCGTGTGCGACTGTGGACAAGAGCCCTGTGTGGGTGCAAATGTCTCAGCTCTGAAGCCAAACTTTGGGCCTGGCTGGCTGTTAGCACTCACAATGTTTTTGAATATGTTTCCTCAGAGGCAAACACTTCTACATTCTTAGCACCATTGCTGAGAGAATCCCAGATGACCATCAGCTGTGTGACTTGGAATAGCGACTCACGAAATGCACTCTCCTGCGGCCAGGAGATTGCTCAGTGGGTTAAGTGCCTGCTCCCAAGCATGGGACCTGAGTTTAGATCTCCAGCAGCACACAGCTGGAAGTGGCAGCTGATGCGCCAATCACCATGCCTGGGGAGGGGCAGAGACAGGAAGGGCTTGGAGCTCATTGGCCAGTCACTCTAGACAACTGGTGAGCTCCAGGTTCAGTGAGATCGCCTCTCAAAAATATGTTGGAAAGCAATAGAAGAAGACAGCCAACATCAACCTCCAACTTCTCAGGCATACACATACACACACACACACACACACACACACACAGGACATGCACTCAAGCATGCATGCACATGCTCACACACAGAGACACACAGACACACAAGGCACATACACATATACAGACACGTGCACACACACAAAGGCACACACTCACTGAAACACACAGATACACAATGCAAACACACACACACAGGCTCACACAAAAACACACACTCACAGAGTCACATACACACACACAACACACACAGAGGCACACATATACCCTTTGATGGGAGAGGTTGCCAGACCTGAAGTCTAATGGGCAATCAGGGACATCCAGTATGTCCACTCTTCTCGAAGGAACTCTCACCTCTGTTGAGCCTACAGTCCATATTTTGAGTCTCCCTGAACTAACCAGCTCCTCAGGTGTTTACATCCCCTCCACTTCCGCAATCTACTGTGGTGGTATTATGTTCCCCAAAATATTGTGCACCCTAATAAACTTATCTGGGGTCAGAGACAGAACAGCCACTAGATACAAAGGCTAGAAAATGGTGGCACTCACACCCTTAATCCTAGCACTCCAGAGGTAGAAATCCCTCTGGATCTCTGTGAGTTCAAGGCCACACTGGAAACGGCCAGGCATGGTGACACACGCCTTTAATCCCAGAAAGCGAGCCTTTAATCCCACGGAGTGGTGGTAGAAAGCAGAAAGGTATATAAGGCGTGAGGACCAAAAACTAGAAGCTTTTAGCTGGTTAAGCATTCAGGCTTTCGAGCAGCAGTTCAGCTGAGAGTCATTCGGTATGAGGACACAGAGGCTTCCAGTCTGAGGAAACAAGACCAGCTGAGAAGTTGGCCAGGTGAGGTTAGCTGTGGCTTGTTCTGTCTCTCTGACCTTCCAGTGTTCACCCCAATAACTGGCCCTGGGTTTGATTTTATTAATAAGAACTTTTAAGACTCCTGCTACAATCTACTCTCCCAGCTCATGGTCTCCATGAATGCTTTCTGATGGCCCTTCCCCAGACTTCACACAGCAATATGGATTCCCCATGACCTGGCAAGCTACACTCCCTCATGCCAGAGGCTTGTGCTATGCCAGCTTCACCACTTGGGAGTACGTGCACAAAGACACTTGATGAACTCCCCACACAAGTGATGCATGCAGAGGGCCCTGCTTCTTTGAATACCCCGGGGAGACCCCCCTCCCTGTGCTTCACCAAGAGCAGGTCACAGACTGTGGGGCAGCAGAGCTCACACGGGTTCCAGAAGTCCCTCAAGGGCCACCCAGGGCACTGTCACCGCCTTGACGGGGTCCGTTCTCCTTCCTCAGACTTCACTAGCGCGTCTAACACAGGTGCTTCTGACTGATTCTTCATCTCTGGGTGACACACCTTCCTTTTCCCCCTCTTTGTTGCCAAAAAATATCTTTTGCTCTCCTTATTTAGTTTACGTAAATTTACAAATCAAATGAGGAAGTCTCATGAAGTATCTTTTGGGATTTTGATGAGGATTGTGCTGCCTTTAGAGTTGAATGGACATCTTCCTAGCGTATTGCCTTTTGTTTTGGTTTTATGTTCTCAGGAAGGTTGATAGTGTCAATTATTTTTGCCACAAAATTTTTAAATATTTATTTCAAGTTTATCCTTTGTGGCTGCGCTGGTATTTTGTGTCTGTTCTTTCTCTTCTTGCTGTGCCGTAGGGAGGCCACTGAAGCTGACATTCGTGCTCTGGAGTTATTACCAGCTAAAGACTTACTTCCTCTTCCATTCGGGAATTTCTTTGAGCAAAAGAACTCTGCTGATTAAAAAAAGGAAGATCTATGATCTATAGTGGAGGGAAGATTATGAAAAAAATATATATGTTCACTCTTCATTTGTGAAGCTTTGACATCAAGACATTCTGCAGTTTAGGTCACTGATGTCACCTGCTTCCCCTCATGGCCTGAACCATCAGGCTGTCACGTAGCAACCAGAGAGGGAAAGAAATGAGGGCGTGAAAGGTCTCTTTGAAAGGCACAGTGTGGCCAATCTGCAGGAAAGTGAGACGGCCGTGGGCTCCGCTGGGGGAGTGGGTTAAGCACAGGGGTGTCTGCCTAACTGCAAACAAAGGAGGTATCCTATGGGAAAGGTGGAGTCAGTTAAGATATCTCATTGCAGCATTCTGAAGGGGTTGTCATGAAAAGCGGCCTCAAGAAGTCCATATGGGGACTCCACTGGGAACTGCTGCTGTCCTAAACCTTCGCACATATTGCTACTACTACTAAAACTGCTGAAAATGGAAAAAAAAAAGCAAGCCCAATTTTTAATCTCCACAGGATAGAGAAAGTACTAGACTTAGGAAAGGGTTTAAAGCAGTGGAAGAGGAGCTATGCTTTTCTGCCTCAAGATCACCTTAACCTCAAGCCATGCTCTGGGTGCCGGATTACAGGGCTGGGGTGGTATGTGTGTGCACTGTGAGTGTCTGACTCAGACAAACTGCTTCTTAGACTCGTGCAGTGGTGGTAATTTTTTTTTTTAAATTTGTGAAACTGGATCCATGCAATAAATGAAAGGGCCAATATCAAGAGAAAGAAAAGGAAAGAAAAAGAAAGAACAACGTATTTGGAAGAGGTCTGGGATTCATGAGGAAGTGAGAAGCAAAGTGAGGCTGTTTCTCCCTATAGCAGTGACTGGGTATGGCGGGGGGGGGGGGGGGGTCATTTAACCATCCATCAAGGGCACACACCAAGCATCTGCTCGAAGACGGTGCCATGCTAAAGGCTGAGGATATAATGGGAGTCAAAGCACAGAAGATTGCTTCCCACTAGTGTAAGATGAACAACTGAATAGGACTTTGTGGATCACAACAAAAAAGCCCTTCACCAGAGCACAGATATATACACAGTTGTTCAGAAGAAAAAAAGATAAAGCCAGTATTCATTCTATTCAGCATATATATGCTATATATACTACACACACACACACACACACACACACACACACACACACACACACCCACACACACACCATACATACAACAACAAAGACACACACATATTATATATACATACATATATGGGTCTGCTCGAGCTAGGCACTGGGAGTAGAACACAACCTGCTTCAAATCCTGTCCTAGTGGACATATAAGGGGACACTCAGGTGGGAAGCAACAGATAAACGTGCTAAGTGTCATGGAGAACTACAGAGTAGAGCAAGAAAGACTGGGAACTCTGATGTATTACTATTGTTTTTATGTGGATACAGTTTTCAAGGCTAATTAAGATCTCTCAGATCAGGCAGCATTTAGAAGCTGACTTGACGGAAAAGAGAAACAGTGGACATGTGGGTGTCTAGGGGAAGAGGGAATGTGTGTAAAGGCCCCCGCGGCAGAAGTTTGCTTGGAGTTTGTAGGAGCTTCTAGGCAGCGGGAGAAGTCTAAAAAAAAAAAAAAAATCAATGAAAGAAGAGAGAGGGGGACAGGCAGTGACACAGGAGGATGAAGAGAGATAACGGGGAAGAGGAAGAGCAGGAACAAGAGTGAAGAGAGGGAGAGGGAAGGAAGGAGGGCCAGGAAGAGGGGCAGGTATGTAGGTCACAAAGGATTCCGCATAGGCTTTGTTGGTCAGGGGGCTTTGAGCAGAGGCGGGTCATGACTTCATTACTTTTCTCTTGCTGTGATAAAGACTGTGACCAAAAGTAACTTGGGAAGAAAGGGTTTATTTGGCTTACACATCCTGATCATAGTCCATCACTGAAGGAAGTCAGGACAGGAACCTGGAGGCAGGAACTGAAGCAGAAACCATGGAACACTGTTTCTTACTTCCCATGGTTTTCTCAGCCTGCTTTCTTATACCACCCAGGACCACACGTCCAGGGTTAGCACTACCCATAGTGGCTTAGACCCTCCCACATCAGTTGTCAAGAACATGTTCCCATGGACTTGCCTATGGGCCAATTTGATGG
This sequence comes from Peromyscus aztecus, assembly GCA_902168405.1. Lineage (NCBI taxonomy): Eukaryota > Metazoa > Chordata > Mammalia > Rodentia > Cricetidae > Peromyscus > Peromyscus aztecus. The sequence goes on from CABHPQ010164514.1 coordinate 10,538, forward strand.
AGGCATTTTCTCAATGGAGGTTCCCACTTTACAGCGCCATGTCTGCCTGCATGCTGCCATGTTCCCGTCATGATGATAATAGACTAAATCTCTGAACTGTAAGCTGCTACCTCAATTAAATGTTTTCTTTATAAGGGTTACTGTGGTCATGGTGCCTCTTCATAGTGATAGAAACCCTAACTAAGACAGCAATATATATCCTAAAAGTAGTTCAGTGAAGCCAATGAAATAGGTGGTAGTATTCTTATTTTATAGATGAGGCCTCTCCCACAGCTGGCAAAGGACAGAACTAGATGTGGAACCCACAGGGTCTGGCTCTACTTTGCTGTAAAACCCTGGGCTAGAATTAGTCTCTGATGATTCAATGCCCACAGTTTTTCATAAAGATCAAGAATTAACCTGCATTAATCTCCTTGAGTAGTGTCTATAATCTCATGCGTTTGGTACTCCTGCTCAGCTAGTAATAGGTCCCTAGGGTAAGGACTTTGGAAACTGTCCAGTATGGGTCTAGATTGATATCCGCCTGGTCAGGCCACTGAAATGCTCTTAGCCTTGGTAAACATCCAGGAAATAGAGGTGACGGTGTTCACATGAGGTTATAACAAGTGTTCAAAGAGTGGAGGCTGCTATTGCCAATGATAATTATATTTCATTTTGTTCAGCCAAATAACCTCAATATAGTACTCTTTATTATTACTTTTTAAAAAATAACTTTGCTGCCTGCTGGACCCAGGGAGTAATTTTAAAAATTTTGTTATATATTTAGTGCTGATATTTTACATTTGGAATGTATACCATCATCATGAACATCAAAGCCATCCTGTTTTAACTTTTCTATCCATTATGCTGTCCTTGGATCTTTACCAGTAATTTTTCCTGTGTTGACTGTGACTGTAGTACCCTTTCCTCTCTGGGGGACAGATGGTCACCTGCCTGACAGGTGTTCTTACCTAGAGCAGTGAGTCTGGGCTTCGGAAGCTTTCAGGAGTGGCTGAAGACAACCTGCAGTTCTCACTTCCATGAGACGCAACTAAGGAGCCATGAGACCAGCAGAGCTCACAAGGCTGGGAGCAGAAATATTGCACCATTTTCCCCCAATGCTCTTTTTCCTATAGAAGGCCAGTCCTGAACCTCTTAACTGTAAGCAAACTTGGTCATTTTCCAAAAGCCAAAGGAGAAGAGAGTTTTCCTTCTCTCTGGAAAAGTAGGCACTCCATGTCTTTCTAAGTAACAATAGTGGTAGCAAGAAGAAGTGGTAGACATCAGTGCCATCTTCCTGACCCCTACACTCAACTTGTCCTTACAAAGTACACCCTACTTTTGTTGGGAGGTGAAGAGTTTGCTTCTGTTTCCTTTGGACATTGAGGTGGTTGCATAGCCCTGTTCTGGCTCTAAGGAGGTACACGGAACTCAACTTGTAGGAATCCTAACGATTTACTCATTAGAAAAGATACCTATCCTCTTTCCTGCTAGAATACCCAAACAATGGTGGGGAGTTTGCTGAGGGGGCACAGATGCTACCCTACAGAGATGAAGATGAGGGACACAACTGTTGACAGAAGAATGATGAGGAGATGAGCTGCTGAGGCAGGCAGGAAGATGAAGACTGTGAGTTCTATGCCTGTCAATCTGGGGAGCCGGTTTTTTTTTTTTCTTTTTTTTTTTTTTTAAGAGGTTTAAAAAAAAGAAGAATGTGCCGGGTGGTGGTGGCACACGCCTTTAATCCCAGCACTCAGGAGGCAGAGCCAGGTGGATCTCTGTGAGTTTGAGGCCACCCTGGGCTACCAAGTGAGTTGCAGGAAAAGGAGCAAAGCTACACAGAGAAACCCTGTCTCGAAAAACCAAAAAAAAAAAAAAGAACGTGATGTGACCAGGTCCCTAAAAACAGAGCCTTATTTTCACTACTGGGCTCTGGTTAAATAAGAGTAAGGAAATCTTTAAAAAACTTAAATTAACTGGAGTCCATGACATGACATTGGACTCCTTTAGCAAAGCACAATTGCTAGTGGACACAGAGCAATCCCTGTCTGCTCCTGGGGGGCTACTGCATAGACTCCTTACTATAAACTTCCAATAGTGGTTCTCTCACCTTTCCTTGCATATCTGAGGAGCCCAAGGCCTGAAGAGGCTGCCTAATACTCATCACACAAGCATGCTTATAGTGCCATACGTGATCTATTTTAACAAGGTGGAGAATGGAGGTCCAATGGGGTCAAGTGGTTTTCTCAGGCTCTTAGGTAGGATGGACCTAGGCGGTCTGATTCTCGGAGCACCCACAACCCAGTTGTACATGGCTAAACTATGACGTCATCCCACCTACTTTGTTCTTCAATGTCATCACTAGGTCATGGGCTTTCTCAGAAATGCAGTGTTGGGTTATGGGCATTTTCCCATTCTCTGACTCCTCAGATATAAATCTGGCTGAACTCTGCTTCTCCCTTTTCTTTTTCTTTTTCTTTTTTTCTCTCTGTGGTGCTGGAGATTGCCTTGTGTATGCAAGACAAGTCCTCTACCACTGAAACCTGAAATGCAGGGTTGGCTATGGGGTTTCTTTCCTGGTGTAAATAGTCTCCATACCACCCTAAACAGGCAGAGCAGTGGTAATTTTGTACACAAGAGAAGAAGAAAGCTTGGACACAAGCTGAGAGTAGAGCAGGGTGATCTGGGGAAAGAAAAGGCATGGGCCGTTAGGCCTTGCTGTGAGGGAAGATGTGTGGGAAATCTGGACCTCATGAATTGAATGGAATATACAAAGTCCAGGTATGTGCTGGAGCCCCCAGGATTTAGTCTGTTGTCTGCACCAGGAATATAGTGAACACCAAATTAGATATGAGGTTCCACAGGAGGCTGATTGATGGAAAACACCGCAGGACTCCCTCCTCTTTGGGAGACAGACAGACACCTGCCTGACAAGTGTTCCTACCCACAAGGTTACAGGAGGGGCTCAAAACGTAAGAAGTACAAACACAGACTTTGAGCAAGGCAGATACTGGTTCAGATCCTGGCTCTGCCATTTTATTCTTCTGTCACCTTTAGGCAAGTCTTGGCCTCTTTTCAATGTCTGTGTCCTCTGCATGATGGAGAGGGGCCAGGAGAGAGACTCTGGTTCACAGAGAGTTTGTAGCAGAGTGCCTGGTCTGCAGTAAGCACCTTGCAAAGATGTGTGTTTCATTTTCAGATACATCCAAAGCAGAGGGTGCTTGAAACTTCAGAACACTCCACCCAGCACCCATGCTTTAGGTTAATAAAGATGGCTTGTTTAGAAAAAAGTTAAAATCAATATAGAAGAGTGAGTTTATTAGAAGGATCAGTTTAGACAGGCATGGTATAATCTCAAAGACTGAAAATTCTAGTTCCTCAGGACTTTCTAATAAAGGAAAATAAATTGTATTTCAGTCATTTTCTTTCTTACTCTTCTCCCTCTCTGGTTTTTGATACTGGGTCCTGCTTTGTAGCCCAGATTGGCCTGGAAATAGCAGCAATGTTCCTGTCTTGGTCTATTCCAACCATCTTAAGAGCTTTAGGCTGAGTCTGAGACCTTGTATTCACGAACAACTCATGCTCATAGTTTTGTGTTCCTGAAAAGACACAGGCCAGCTCCATTTGGCAGACTGACTAGGGATTGTTTTTCCACAGAGTGTGGATTGCACACCAAACAACCATGGACAGGTGAATAAAACAGCCTGTGTTAAATTCAAGGATGGTTTCAAGCTTTCTAGTGCTGCTCTCCTGGGAAGTGGAGCCACATACCCTTCCTTGCGACTTTTGTGATGCTTGACGGAGGGATGTAGCGGAAGGGAGGTTCTGGGACTTCCCAGGCTGGACTTCCTAGAAGGTCTACTCCTGGAACATCAAGTGGGGCATCTGGCTATGTGCAGGGGACCAAAGACAACATGGACAGTCACAGATCTTCTTTTCAAAGATTATGTGTGGGGGAGGCCCTTTTGGATCTTCCAACCTATTTGCTGGCCAGATAGATATCTCTTAATAACTTCCATTGACACTGTATGGAACAGAAGAATCATCCAGCTGATTCCAAACCAAATTCCCATCATAAAGTCAAGGTCTGGGTCTTGGGTGCTTTGTGATATATCAATGGAAGGTGGATACACACACAGATGGATTGTCGGACTCAAGCCCAGAGGCCAAACCAGCTGCTGATCAAGGGTGTTAGCCATGGTTCAGTCAACCCACCTGTGTGGCACAGATGAGACTCCGGGAAATATGTTCCTACAGGCCATCTGTTCTAAATGTTTTCATTGAAACTGAATACTTCCCTTTGTGAACACTGGCTGCACACCAGTGGTGCCAATGTGCCTCTCAGCCTGGTGAGTGCCAGGAGCACCAGCGAACTGTCTGGATATGGAAGCTGTTGCAATGTTTATGGGGTCAGCCTGGGGACAGAACCGGCATGATCTATATTCTTCAAAGGTTGTAGCTTGGCACAAGGACATGTGAACTCAAGTGATTAAACCTATACTATGAGAGGTGACTATCTCTGGGAAAGCAGTGGGTTAAGTTTTTGGCTGTTCTTGAAATGGAAAGCAATTGTGATTTTGTTGGGGAGGGGGTACCCTAATCCTAGCAAGCTGTTTTCTTGGCTTTGTGCTATGGAGCAATTTGAAAGTGTCAACATGCTTTCAGTATTTTTCAGTCACTCAAGGCCCCAGCTGATTATCTCTTAGATTCATGGTCCAGGAGCTCTTGTCTTTCCGGGAGAGGTTTCACCTTGAAAGCTGGTGCCCAGATTCAGAAGGCGCCTCTCGCCACAGCAGCAGGAGCAAACAGCTTAATTGCAGCTTAGCTCCATAAGGACCAGGTGTTTTGGAAAATCACTGATGGCCCAACTCTGAGACAACCCAGATTCACTTTACCTTGTCTCACAGAAACAAAATACAACCTCCCCTGCAAGCAGAAAAACAAAAACAAGCCCTTTCAGAAATTGTATCCTCCCAACTAAAGAGATACCTAGATTGCTCAGACCTGTGGATAAAGACACACACATAAACACACATACACAACACACACACACATCACACAGACACACACATACACACAAAACAGATACATGCACAACAAACACAACACATACACCACACATATACAGACACACACAACACACGGATGATACACACAACACACACAACACATACACAGACACACACAACACACAGATGATACACACACAACACATACACAGACACACAATACATATACAGACACACATAACACACAATATACACACAGACACACATAACACACACACACACACACACACACACACACATTTATTTAAGCTAGAATTTCTCTGAAAGGAGCCCCAAGAACCTGATAACAATGGTTTCTTTGAGGGAGAATTGGGGAACTGGAGAAAACTGGGGTGGACAGTTGATAGAGGAGGAAAGCTTATTTTCATGGTAACCCCTTTGAACACCTAAAAGCTCACCCCCCCCAGCTATACTAGCTCATCATAATAATGTATGTGAACCACGCAAACCTGGTTAGCACACTGGTAGTGTGTTGTGTTCCCTGTGTATTCACACCTTTAATCTTTATGGCAGACATCATTATCCTTCTGATTTTATAGATGAAGAAACTGAGGTAGACACAGGTAGGTAAGTTGTTCAAGGTCACGTAGCTAGTAAATGCAGACGTGGGATCAAGAGTCAGAATGTCTGGGCCTGGAGTCTATCCTCTTTACCACATAACACTGCATTTTCAGAAATCAAGCTCCTCCTCAGCTACCACGACAGAGCTGGGATAAAACAACTGTTCTTTTCTCAGTTGATTCTTGAGAGCCATAGGGGTAGAGGTGATGGTATCCCAAAATAACCCACAAACAACTCCTTGACAGTCTCAAGTCCGAATAGACTTTCAGCGGCTTTACAACTGAGCCTTAGTGGCCATGATGTGCTGGGTGCTCTGCTAGGCCTTGGGGACAACTGCTGAATGGCACAGCACCCATGCTCTCAGGAACCTGGGCATTAGGAAACAACCAGAGGGACTGCAAGAGGTGCTGTAAAGAGAACAGAACTGGAGCATGCACAGGTGAGGGTTAGAGGCCCTGACTTGTGCTGGGTGGTCAGAGGGCTGAGGAGAGGAAGGGAGGAGGGCGAGGGAAGGTAGGAGCCGGGTGGAGGGAAGGAATAATGTTCTGGCGGTAGGAACAGCAAAGAGGTGAGACTGTTGAGAGCAACTATCTGAATATGGGGCCCTGCATGCCTAAACAAAACAAGTCCAACTGAGTTTTCAGTGAGAAGCATATTCCGGGAACTGTGGTGAGGGTTTCAGAGTTTTCCTAAGAACCCTGGTAAGCCACTAAAGGTTGTTAAGTAGGGGCTTACACAATCTAGTTGACTTTTAATGACGACCCGGCTGCTGTGTGGGAAACAGGCGGAAGCTATGCAAGAGGACCAGCTCTAAAGCTGCAGAGGAAGCAAGAAGATGGCTCAAAGAACATGATGGTAAAGGGTGAGCAGGAGGTACATTTGGGATCTCTGTTGGTCGTACGATACTCCATGGAAGGAGAATAATGCAGTATTGTGGTAGATCACAAACTCACAAGCATGAAAATGCTGTCAACTGTAAAATGTCCAATAAAGAAAAGTGCCATGATAGATGAAGATGCCGGATTCTAGAGACCCTCACACGCCCAAAGTCACGTGGCTGCAGAGTGGCAGGAGGTAGGAGTAAGTGAAAATGATCCCTTCACTCCTTTCGCTGGGGGTGAAAGAAAAGAAGGCTGGCGGTTGTGTCTATTTCCCTTATCAACTGGACCACTGGGTGAACAGAGTGATGATATCTCCACTGTTCCAACAGGGATCACTTCCTGCAGTTAGAACCAGGAGCCGGCGGTGGCGCACGCCTTTAACCCCAGCACTCAGGATCTCTGTGAGTTCGAGGCTAGCCTGAGCTACAGAGCGAGATCAAAACTACACAGAGAAACCCTGTCTCGAAAAACCAAAAAAAAAAAAAAAAAAAAAGAACCAGGAGCGGGAAGCGTGGCTTCTTGGGGAGCATCCTGACAACTCTGCCCTAGGGGTAGAATGGGTGCTTTGGAACTGAAATGAAATGGGATGTGGTCCTCACTTATTCTGAGGAGGTGCTTGTGTCCAATGGGATAGACAGGGCTTAGGGAGCTGGTCTTTGGACGCCCCGTTGTCCTTTATACCATGTAAGTCTTGAGTACCTCTAGCTTGGAAAGACCATGGAAGAGGTCAATTTTTGGTAAGACCTCTGATGTATGCAACATGACTGATAATCAGATCTCCTGTGTCTGTTCAGTGACATGTGCCTACTTCTTAGTCTACTTCTGTCCTACGATCCCTTCCTTGGGAAGGATGATGAGATTCAGGAGTGGAAGAGTAGACTTGGTTGTATCTGACCCCTGGCTTGTGGCAGAGCGCTGATCACTTATTCAGTTATAGCGGATATCTACCCACTACAAGAATCATATTTAGGATACCTATGCATTGAAGAAAAAAGGTAGATTTGGCTTTGTGACTAAGTAAAACTGGAAGGACATAATACTGGATTCTTTGTGGTAGTTCTTACAGTCGCCCTGTGGGGTGAACCAGGCCTTCTGGGTCCCCGGTGACTGGTCCCAAGGAGTTACACTTTGAATGCTAGATGCTACCTCCACCCAATGGCCAAAGAAATAGTACCATGTCACTGGTCTTCAGAGAACCTCATTTCCTAAATCATGCATAGTCCTCCCAGGAATGGAGTTCTTTTTCCTATTCTTTTTAAGGTACACAATTTATCTTCACACACAACTTTGTTTTCCAAGTGATAAAGGGAAATACTGGATGAGAGGGAGACCTTTCTGTCCCTGCCTCATAACAAACTGTGATTATGCCAGAGACATCAAAAGACAGAATCAGCACGTGGAACTCATATTTTACTCCTGGCATAAAACCGCCCTGCCAGGAACTGAGCAGTGGTGAACAAAGCACATGGCAGAGTCAAGGTTTCCACTAACGATGTTAACCAAGAGGAGTCTGATAGATGCGTGTAACCTCAGCATACATATGCTTTCTTTCTTTTTTTTTTTTTTAAAGCGAACTATTCGACATCCTCCTCACCCCAAAGCAACAATCCCAAACCAAAGCCTGATGGTTACCTTCGGCGAGTGGGTCAAGGGTGTGTATCATGAGCTGGAAGATGCTATTCCTCATAAGACTGTTGTGGAGGGAGGCAGAACTTCCACCTCGCTGGAGGCGCGGCTTAGCCTGAGCAGAGAAACCAAAGATGCTGTTAGTTCTCAGAAATGAATGTCAAGTGCATCACAGAGAGGAGCCTCATCCACCCTATGGTCAATCATTTCTGTTACATGATCATAAACAGTTGAACCAAAGAATTTAAAAGTACATTTCAAACATCCCAAGGAAATAGCTTTTCTACTACATGAATCCATTTTTCCCACCCCCTGCCCCCTTTTAACAAAAGGAGTTAATACAAGGCAGGCAATGTGTGGCATGCTTCACACAAATTCACTCATTTCATTCTCAGAATGAGCCTCATGACATCCATATTATTAGTATTAACTTGGAGTCTCTGAGAAGCGAAATGAGGTTCTGGGTCATACAGACAGAAAGTGTTGGATAGAGGTGGGGATTCCAGGCCTGCTTTTCTTAAAGACTCTTTATAACGGAGCAGACAGTCTTTAAAAGTTTTGGGTTGTGCATCCTATCAGCAAGATCTTTGTTTCTTTTTGTGTTTATGACAACAGATGTGCCTACACCCATATTATCTCACACATCTTCTAGCTTCTGATCCAGAAAGCTCCGTGGTTCACATTAAGTGAGAACCTGAAGGCAAGTTTCCTGTTGTGGCTCCGTACAGAGGCTTCCTGGCTTCTCAGAAGCCTCCTTGGCACTGAGTCCTACTAGTTGTGATTTTTTACTCCAATGAATGGACTGAGATATGAGGACCCCTAGTGAGCTTCAGGAGATAGGGCTACCAACAGACTTTTCTTACTCTTTTCTTCAAAAGCAAACAGTCTTAAATCAAACCAAAGCCACCCAAACATGCTTTATTTGGACAGCTTTTAAATCCTGACTAGAAATGACTTTCTTCTTTGTGGTTGACTTTTTGGTGGTGACCACAGGGGAATTATAGACAGACTTGAGGAGGATGGCTGCTAAAAGTAGACTAACAAGACAGGGTTTCTCTGTGTAGCTCTGGCTGTCCTAGAACTCACTCTGTAGACAAGGCTGGCCTTGAACTCACAGACATCTGCCTGCCCCTTCCTCCTGAGTGCTGGGATTAAAGGCATGTGCCACCATGTCTGACTTAGATTACTATTTTTTTTTTAAATTTAACTCTTGGTCCAAAAACCTGACAAGAAAATTTTCCGCGGTCTGGCAAAATTAAAATTCCATTTTCACCAAGTCTTCCAAACTTCTCCAACACAGATTTTTCCACGAGACCCCACAATTAAACACATTTGGACAGGGTGATGTCTTTTAGAACAACTCGTCTTTAGAATATTGTAACACAAAAGAAATAAGGTTCCAAGTTATTGACCCTACATCTCTTATTCCAGAAAATATTTATTAAGGGTCATGGTTCAAAAATTTGGTGGTCAACCTAAATAACCTGTTGCAAGATTGAAGTATGAGTAAAATCCCAGTATGTAATACAAGGAGAAATCAGCAGTGATTTTATTATAATTCATATCCTTTAAGCTGTATTCCCAACCTATCAGAGTTCGGCAATGAATGCAGGAGAATACTGGTGTCTCAGTGATGAACAGCATTTTGAGCTCTTCAAAGGCAGCCTGGAGTTTGAGCCGTGCCTTGGTCTTGAGTCTAGTGTATCCTCTGGGTGTCAGTGAATGTCATATCTTTGCTCTGAGTGTTAATGGAAGGAAACATTACAGGGTCACAAACATTTTCATGGCTATCCCTTTCATCCTTAAAAGCCTGTAACATTTTAAAATGCACTGTGGCATTTAGTTGTAGGGGATTCAGATAAGCAAGGTTGAAAATGTTCTAGGGGCAAAGGTAGCAGACTTAAATCCAGTGGAAATGTAATCACTGTTTGTTGAACACAAAAACTCCTCACAAGGTCATTTCCTTGTGAGGCAGCACAATATGAAATGCCATGTGTTAATTGGAGAGCAACTGAAAATGTGGTCGTTGTTAGTAATTTGTCATAATAACCACTGCTAGTATGGTTGTTATTTTGGAAAACCACGAGAACTCTGTTGTGTGTATCTTCTTTAGACCTGAATTATGTCTATGGAAGACACTAAGCATTCTTTCAGGCAGTGTTCGGTATACTGAATATTTACATCTCATGCAGCATTTCAGAGAGGTTGTACATGCAGACACATAAAGAAAACATTTCTCAAGCATTAGATCCCACACTGTCCCCACATATCAGCCAGCATCCCTTGGAATGTAGTTTAGACATTTCATACTCCTTCACACTTATAAAAGTTTGTGTCCAATGGAAGAAAGAATTCAAGATTTTGAGACATAAGACCAGAAATAAGTTATGAGTGAGTGCCAGAGTTCAATTGTTACTAAGTGTAGAACAGAAATACAACCCCCCCCCCCTCTGGTGGATTAAACCACAGGTATTCCAAGGGAGAGGAAGATTTGCAAGCATAGAGCTCCCTTCCCACCCTGGCCACACATTCCCCACAGGCACAGGAACAGGCAGGACTACTGCTCCCTACCGGTAAAGCCGGCTCTTCCTTGTCCCCTGCTGTAGATGACTGCATAAGAGGAAAAGGCAAAAAGAAAAGACAAAGAAATAAATAACAAATCCCACACAGCCTTTACATTTAACAACAATCACCAATATAGAGATGGTTATTTCTACTTCTGGTATGAGTTAAGTCCAAGTAAGGGCACACAGTTAATTTTTCTTTTTCAGATATATGCTCCATTCTCTTGAAAAGTCAAACTTGAATTTCCAACTCTGATGTCTAGTAATAAAGGGCAGTGAAATCAACTATGGCACAGTCATGCAGTGGAATACCATGAAATCATTAAAATACATGAGATGAATTCACACATACTGAAATGGAAATACATGAAGTGCAAAATATTTTTAAAACCATATTTATTACTTTGATTTAACAAAGGTAAGTAAGTACTATCTTAGTGTATGTAAAGACAAAGATTCTGCAAGAATTATTGTTATGAATGGTTATTGTTGGGTGATGGGATTACAAGGAAATGCCACTTTTTATGTTTTGGAGGGAGTTTATATCCATTGCCCCATACATGGTCAATGAAATAATATCCGAGGAAATTAGGCCATGGATTAAAGACCAGGATTATCACACATGGAACCCAGACAACCCACCCTTTCTCCTCTCCCTGACATTTAACAATGGAACCCAGACAACCCACTCCTTTCCCCATCCCCACCATTTTACACTGGAACCCAGACAACCCACCCCTTCCCCCCTCCCCACTATTTTACAATGGAACCCAGACAATCAACCCTTTCTCCTGTCCCCACCAATTTACAGTTCCTATTCTACAACAGAAATCTCTGTTCAGGTAGGAAATGTTGACTAGAACTGAAGGCACATAAAGGTCAGGTCATCCACCTGGGAAGAACACCAAAGAGACACTGGAATTCCACTGGTGTGACCCAACTGGATGACTTTGCTTCCCCATCTCAAATGGTATTTCCTTTTTACATAGAGTGGGGGCCATTCTGGGGCCTTTCTAGTGATGTACAGGTGCTTTGTAAGCTCCACAAGCTCCACTGTCCCTGTCATTTTACCCCAACCATGGGTGGTTACAGCAAGAACAAAGCAGAACCTCGACCTCCTTCCCCTGGGCAACCTCTGGTCCTCCTTAGGGAGCCTAAGCAGACATGAGTCTGTGGTAATAATAATATATGTGAAGAGGGGTGCAGGGCTGTTTAAAAAATCTTCACCAGCTGCATACTCTCCAGTTTTAGGTCCTGCACACACGTCATATAAAGAACGTTATGCTTCCATATTCCACATGCAATGTGTTTCCCTGTGGGAAAGATGGAGAGGATCCTTTGAAATAGAAATGGCTGGCTATGTGCCACTTATGATTGGCATGTTCAAAATCTTGGAAAGTAAGAAAACTAAATCCACACTTTGTTCTCATGTGTGATATAACAAGATAAGTTTTGATCTTTAAAAATATATTTATTTTATGTGTATGGGTGTTTTGTATGCATGTATGTCTGTGTATCATGTGCATGCCTGGTGCCCTCAGACATGGGTATGGGGATCCCTGGGACTGGAGTTATAGACAATTGTGAGTCACCATGTGGGTGCTAGGGACTGAACTGGGATTCTCTGGAAGAACAACCAGTGCTCTTAACAGCTGAGCCATCTTTCCAGCTCTATGTGTGATATAATTTTTAAGACTAATAAATTTGTTACTTAATAAAGTTGATATTAAATATTTCATAGACATTCAATCAAATATTTTTTTTTTTTTTGGTTTTTCGAGACAGGGTTTCTCTGTGTAGCTTTGCGCCTTTCCTGGGACTCACTTGGTAGCCCAGGCTGGCCTCGAACTCACAGAGATCCGCCTGGCTCTGCCTCCCGAGTGCAGGGATTAAAGGCGTGCGCCACCACCGCCCGGCTCAATCAAATATTTAATGATCTTTAATTTTGTTGAAATGCCTTTTTGGACCCTGGAATCAATGGAATGTAGGTTCCCTTCTGTTTCCAAACATTGTTACAGATCCATGTAGAACTTGTATGTGTCAAACACAGACAGACAGACAGACAAGTTCTGGGTTGGTGATAATTTCCCAGCACAGCCTGTGGGTATCAGTAAATTTGCCATAACTTGTTCTTTGGGGGTTATCTCTTAGTGACTTCTTGAAAAGTACCATAAGAAACGATCTCGGATGCCCTAGTTGCCAAGAACAAGCTTGGAAATGGAAGTGGACCGGAAGTTGTCCTTTGATTTCTCTCTCTGCTCTGAAAGGCGCTCTGTGAGCCCGTTTCTCAAAGGCAAGTTCTTTGTTCTTCCACATCAGACAGCTCAACAAATGGCTCCACATTCTACAGAGTAACCCTTGGGGGAAACTTTCCAGCGCAGCTAGCTTAGCCTTTGGACACACATGGAGACTAGCTGCCAGAGCACGCCTTTACAGTTAGCAAATTTATACCTTGTGGCTAAATGGGGAACAAATAACTATGAGCCTGACTGATATCCCAGCAATAGCACAGAACATAAAAGAACAGAATGAAACCAAGGAAGAATGAAGGGCAGACTTTAGAAGAGCAAAACTCCTCAGCCAAGAGTTTGGATTTTTAAAAGTGTATGTAACGAAATTATTTGAGGAAGGAAAAAAAAAAATCCCAAACTACATTTTGGCCTGAATGAAAGAAAAAAAAATATTTTCCTCACTGATTTTTTTTCTCTTACAAGCTAGAAGGATCCTAAAGTAAGTAAGCTGAAGGAACACGCCCAGCACAGATTCTGTACAGGGAAACCTCTGGAGCCTTTACAAGATGTCCTGCTGTGTCATGTCAACAGAAGTTGATAGCGTTAGTTTTCTTTCAAGTCTGATTTGCAGACGTGAATATGCATCAGGTTCGTAATGCCATGCAAATGTAGGTGACACTGAAAAGTGTGACATGTGATAAAGACCACGTCCCGCCCTGTGGTGGTGATTGCTGGTGCTCACCTCACTTAGGCTCCCAGTCCTGATGGTGCATTAATGACTGAGTTTGCAATTCAATGGTGAAGGGTTTTCGTGACCCCGAAGGTAAACAACTGGAAAAGAAACTGTGTACGGTTGTGTGCCATGTGTATGGCCAACGGGTTGACGTTGGTGTCACAGATTTATTTTCAGGGCTGTAGAACACCTGAGAAGTTTATTGTACTGTGTGTTAAACAGGACTAGTAAAACTTCAATTTTGGTGTTCTTATAGTGCGCTTTAAAATATAATTTTTAACACAGTTCACTGTCTTTTGATAATATAGTAATGTAGCAATACATTTAAATCACTTGCACTAACTTGAAAGCCACGTTCCTGTGGTCAGTTCAAAGGCTGACACACAGGAGAGGTCTGTTTAGTCAGTCTGTAGCACACGCAGCGATTCTCCGGCTTATTTAAGAGACTTCCTAGAGGACATCCTGAAGGGGCTTAGGTGACCAAAGCAGGCCCCTCTCTCCTACAGTAACAGGAACCAACCAGGCCAGGGTGTTGGAAAGAATTCTGCAATTCAATTTTTTATCTAATGTAAATGGGTCCCTCCATCATTACTCTGAATCAGTTATGCGGCCACTGCATTGAACTCGAGCAACTGGAATCATACAGTATCGTCTTTCTTAGAGAAAATGCTACTTGCACATGGGAATTTTATTAGCTACTTATGTTTTGAAAGTGCTCTGCCCCCAGATGATAAAACCTATAACCTGTTTGGAAGAATTTTAGATAGAAACCCCCCTCAAGTCTTTAAATAGTTTTTGTTTTTTTTTTGTTGTTTGACCCTGAGAAGTCACTGGCTGGGAAATGGTTTCACCGTATGGCACATGCAGTTTTGATGTAACTCTGTACACAGCTTTACTGCTCCTCCGTTCTTTGCCTGGCACTTGAAAATGAGAAACTGAGGCAAATATTGCATTGTCCAACTGCTTCGGACCACACAGTGAGACATGCCTGTGGTTCACTCCGACTCGCAATTGCTTGCAAATTATACAACCAGGTTGGTCACCATGAAGGCTTCACATGCCAACTGCCAAGTCTGGAAAATGAGAGGTGGTTTTCTGAGCCAGTGACTGGGCGTAGGCCAGAGCAGAGAGAGGAGCATCCTGAATGCCGCAGCAACAGTCATTACCCTCCATTTCAAACCTTCTACCAAGCCCCATGAAATACACCAAAGACCAGGCAGCAGTATAAATAAAGGACATGTAGACAAACTTAAGGGTTTTTTTTTTTTTGGTCATAAATGTGACCCAAGCCAGATATTCTAGAAATTAAAAGGTGAATCTGATCTTTAACTGGCATTAATTTTAACATCCCAGGATTGAGAAGGTTGAGCGAGAGGTGACTTGACTGAATGACATTTATTAAAAATGATGTATTCCTTTCCTCTCAGTGTACTTTTCTGTAACAAAAACACATTTAAATCATCTTCCTCAGATAAAGCTGGATAACCTCAAAGCCTACTGGGAAGATGAGGTAACAGGCACAAAACCTCAAACTTAAAAAGAAGGAAAGAAGCCCTCCCACCTCTTAGATGGAAACCCATCTCCTGGTCCCTCCTTCTACCAGGTACCAGCATATTCCTCAAGACACCAACAGAGGGGAAGTTAAGTAATTGCTTAGCAAAAAAAAGAAGAGACGAAAATTCGGATGACTTTGGACTGTGTACTCATGTCACACTCCCTGTCAATCCTTCAGGAAAGTAAAAATTAAAAAAAAAAATTCTGCCTGAAGCTGGTAGCCCTGGATGTCCCAATATCCCTATCACAGTTCTGCTTTACAGAGACATCAGATGGGGGAAAAGCTAGAAATGCCCCAAGTAAGAAATGTTATCACAGAAGCTCACACTCCAGAAGCAAAGCTGTTTGATCATTTGTTCGAATAGATCATCTCCATCATCATGAAATATTTGGGGCAGTAGAAAGAGATCTGAAAATAGATAAACCCTGAATAGAGAGAGTAGACAATAAATTGCCTGGAGAGAGTTAGAGAACATCCTTTTAATTTTTAGATTATTGTACAAGAGAAGAAATCAAGTCAGCCGAGAAGTGGTAGCACATGGAATTCAGGACCAGTGTTGGATGTTTGTGTGTGTGTGTGTGGTTTTTTTTGTCCTGTCTCTTCTCAGCTATATGACCTCAAGGAAGTGATCTCATTACTCCATGCTTTAGCTCCTTCATCTGTGAAATGGGGACAAGAATATCTGACATACAGTGCTGTGAAGGTCAGGTGATATACATGTCTGAAGAGCTTCCACAAGACAAGGGAATAACAGCTTAAAGTAGTTCGGGGCTGTAAACTAGACTAGGAAGCAGGGTGGCTTCTATGGGAAGCAGGCGAGTTCCTTGATGAGGGTGGAGGGAGGTGGGTTAAGTAGGAATCTAGGCAGGGTCCCGTAGTCATGTCCTGGCTTGGCATCTGTGGAAGGAGATGACACAATGGATTCCACTTCCTTGACTTAGCTTCTGACTCCATCCCTGTACCTTCTGCACGACGCAGCATGGACAAGGTGGGGTTAGCAACTCATGTCTTCAATGCCCAAGGCTCTTAGGAGGTGAGGACTGACAGAAGATAGAATGCATACAGAATCTCACACAACCCACAGAATCTCAAAACCTGAGTGTGCTATGACGCTTTCCCTCGTAGGATGCTGCTCACACAGGTGGAAAAGGAGCTTGGGATCAGAAAGCGGTGGATCCATCCTGAATTCAGGCTCTGCTGGGGTGCTTTCCTTCTCTGTCCAGATTCTGGATTAGAGGTTCCCACAGGCAAGAAGCCAGTCTGTATACAGATGATTCATGGATATGTCTGATACAGGCAAGCATGGGAGGGCTGGCTACCTCTTAAAAGTCATGATTTGGCTAAGGAGGGAATTAAAGTCCTTTCATAACTTGAGAAGAAGCTTACTATGAAAGAGGGCAGATTGTTACACTAGAAGGTGAGAAGAGGCATGGCTTGGACTCTACTAAGATTGCTAGGAAATATAATTTGGAAATGATCAGTAAGTAAAGCAGACACTAGAGTAACGCCAGGATACAGACAGACCTGGACTATTATTGACAAACTTATATAATTATGGATAATTGTTGCTGCTAATTGTTGATCATATACTGTTATCAGAAGCATTCTGAACAATTATGGACATTAACTCTTGAACATCCACACCTCTATCTACCTGTCACCTATCCTTTCTTCCTATCATCCATCTATCCATCCATCCACCCACCCATCTATCTATCTGTCTATCTATCTATCTATCTATCTATCTATCTATCTATCTATCTATCTATCTATCATCTATCTATTAATCAGTCTATCTATCATCTTTCTATCCTTTTGTATATCATTATCTATCATATCTGTTACTATCAAACATTAAGTAAACATAGACTGATTTCTTTACTCTTAAATACTAATCATTATTGTTGTGTATGTGTGCGCATATCACAGCTCAAGCGTGGAGGTATGAAGACAACTTGTGAGAGTCTATTTTTTACTTCAACCCTGGGAACTGAACTCAAGTCATCAAGCTTGGTGTAAGCATCTTCATCTGATGAACCATCTGCCTGACTCTCTTTCTTGAAAGATAAAAATAAGTAGAAGTCATCCTAATATTTTCTTCTTGCTTACCAAATAGTCATTTTGTACACTCCATTGGCACATGAGCTCTGAGCTTTAAATAGAACGTCTTAATACCTCTCGCAGAACTGACAAACTATATTGGGTGCATCTGTACCCAGCTCTTCCACAGAACCTCCCAAACATTTTAAGTTGTAAGATCTTTGTGGACAGAATTCACCTCTGTGCTTGCCATGGTCCCTGACTGTGGCAACTTAAAATCCAATCAGGTGGCACGCTTGAGTGAACCACTTAGGTTGAACAGGAGTTGTGTGCCTCTGTGTCAGCAAGTGAAGCTCCCCAGCTGCCTGGGACATTGGTTAAATTAATAGTTGTGGTGATTATTTACGTCCACTTCTTCAATGACTACTTAATCTTTCTTATTAAGTAGGTACACGGCAGACAGTAATCTGTGTTCTACAAATGGAGAGTGAGAGGCAGGAAGGGCCTCAGGCTGTTTCTGTACTCAGGATATGTAGCACCAGTGCCAAGTCATTTAATTTAGGAATTAACAGTCTATCTACCACTGCTATCTCTTGCCTCCCCCTGAAAAATCCAGATGCTGCTAATTGACTTCATTGTATTGTTCTCGCAATTCTCATAATTGCTAATGAACAATTTTGATATGCCAATCAAACAGTCTGTTAGTGTTGGTATAAGACACACACATTACCCTTGATTGGTTGGGAACCCAGAACACATTCATATATTATCTCCATTGCTTTATCTGTTTATCTGTTTGCAGTGCTGGTAATAAAATTCAAGGCCTCACACATGCCTGACAAGTACTCTACCACTGAGTCAGACCCCTGCCTTCTTTCTTTTCAGGAAAGAGTGTCTAAGAGGATGTGGGATGTGTGTGTGTGTGTGTGTGTGTGTGTGTGTGTGTGTGTGTACGTGTGCACGCGCATGTAATGCATGTGATATGCTTGTGCACAGATGTCTACAGATGGTGCATGCATGTGACTGCATGACTAGTTCACACAGGCACCTTTTACTCTCACTTCCCATCTCAGTTGTCAGGGTCTCTCCCTGAGTGTGGGGATCATCAGTTAGACTATAGACTAGCTGGCCAGGGGGCTTCAGGACTCCTTTATTTCTACCTCCTCAATGCTGGGATGCAAGCTACCATATTCATTTTTTACATGGATGCTGGGGATCCAAACTCAAACTTAGGTCTTCAGGCACCTGCAGCAAGCACTTTACTGAGTGAACTATCTCCCCAGCCCTGGTTTCTTTTTAAAATCCAGTAAATGCTGGACAAACTAAAGATACTTTATGCAAATCAGGCACCATTCAGTAAAAATGAGTATTATTTACGGAAAGCACAAGATATGCCAACTATACATGGAATACCTCACCAAATCTTTAAGTTAATACATGTTATAATCACTTCTATCTCTTCTACTACATAAAGATTCTGAGACTGATAGGGGATGGGTGGTTTATTCAAGGTCACATGGCCAGTGTATGGCAGAGCTGGGGTCTGAGCTCAGATGGCTCGGCTCTGGAGCATTTGAGAGTGTTGGACAATAAGAAAGTGGAGTTTTCCTTATAGTAACCTGTGGGAAGAAAGTGGCAAGCATCAGAATTCCAAACACAGTGAAAATATTAAGAACTGTTGAGGAACTTCGACTTCTAATGGAAACCAGACGATGCCAAGTAATTGTTTGGAATTTGGGATGACAGATTTTATTTGTATTGATTAGGTACACATTTTGTTTTGTTGGGAATTGTGAGTGAGTACTTGAGAGTAGAGAAAGTATAGGAATTAATTTTCTTGTCATTTGTCTTTTTCAGAATTATAATTTAGACTCACCCACAATTGTCAGAGTGTTTAAAAAATATCAATTTCTGTCTCCTGTGGGTCATGGAGACACTTTCTATGGCCTTCACAATGTAACAAGGGCAAATGAGTTCCTTTCATACATCAAGTGGACTTGTATTAGAACTCCATAACTCAGCAATAGGTAGGAAGAGGGCTGTCTGGGGGCCTTGCTCCCTCTGTGGCCAGGAGAAGATCCCGCTCTGCATGTTGTTTATTTAGAAACACATGGGTGTCTAATTTTCAATCGGTTTCTGGCACTTCGAAGATGATTGCTCTTTCTCCATCTTGGAAATAAGCTCAGAAAATGAAAGAATCAGCCTTAATGTTTGAAGCATCAGTAGAGACTTTGAATAGTAAGATGTGAATAAAGACATCTATCCACTTTTTTTTTTCGAGACAGGGTTTCTCTGTGTAGTTTATGGTGCCTGTCCTGGATCTCGCTCTGTAGACCAGGCTGGCCTCGAACTCACAGGGATCCGCCTGCCTCTGCCTCCTGAGTTCTGGAATTAAAGATGTGCGCCACCGCCTCCCGGCTCTATCCACTCATTTAACACCACCTATTTGATATTTATTGCACTCTTAATTTTATGCCAGGCTGTCTTCTAAGTTCTACGAATTTAGGTGTGACCAAAACTGATAAGAGTCTTTCTTCTTGTAGACCTCACACTGTGGTCTATGTTATGAAACTAAAGAGAAGTGGGTAGTAGTTGCATCATTTATAAGCAGGTTACCTAGGCTCTAGCATCATGTCTGCAATCATATGTTGTGACTGGTCTTTAATCCTAGACTTAATATGTTCTCTCATTTGGAGAGATGTTGGTAAAGACAATTAAGATATGAAGAACATGACCGTGTCTACAGAGTTATAAACTCAATGTATAGCAAAATTTAAGGATTAAGAGGAACCAGAAGCCTAAAGCACTAATAAAAGTAAAACTGGTAAAATTTCAAGTGTGACTCAGTTTTTCTTACCACAAAGTTCCTTGCTAATATTTTTTTTAGAAGTCTTCACAGTCTGAAGTGTGAGAACAGAAGTCTACAGGGGAAGCGACACAATGCAGTCATTGTACGCATTATAAAGCTTTTCATATGGCCTCTGTGATGTGGAAGTATTGCCTTTGTAATGCCATGTATTTATCCTTTACACATTAAAGATCCAGCCTAGAAATGCTGCCTGTGCTTACCCACCCCTGATTCCTGCAGCTCCATGACCCAATTTCCACAAGTGCAGAAAAAATAGAGACACCCTGGATTTAGTTGAGGATTTCCCAGGAATAAAATAAATGCAATGCAGCACAATTTGAATACTTCATAATATAAGTGTTACAGAAATACATTTTGGAGAAAACAATGAAACACCAAGTATAAAGTCTTTTCTGTTGAGAATGCACTGATACGGAGTGTTAGTGGCACCTTGTAATCTGTTCTTCCATTCTTGGTTGAGGCCAAGAGGCAGCTAAAGCCATTCACAACACAGCTGTGAACGAAAGCGGAACACAACCATGTGGCTGCTTCTACACGCCCTCCCCACAGGGCCTTCCATCGCCTCTCCAGTCTGTTCTTCTGCCTTGTTTATCTCATCTCTCCTTTCCATCATGGATCATCCTTTTGACAGCACACACCATTTTTATTTTATTTTGTTTCTCCATATATACTATAGTGGTGCTAGAGGCTCAAGAAATGAACACTTCATAATAGATAAATCACTGAGCCATATGTTCATCTACAATGATGCTGAAGGGAAATGGTTTTTGGTCAGCCCAATGTTGATCTGTGTCACTTTCCTCGTGTCTTTGATACTGTGGATGATCTAACACCCCTTGAGTCTCTTCCCTCATCACAGGCAGGTGCACTCTGGCCCGGCCCCATCTTCTCAGTCTTTGGAAAGCCACCAGCTTAAACCTCCCTTCTTTGAACTTTAGTCAGAATGAACATTTCATGACACTGTGAAGACTGACTGGATTTGGACTCACTCAGGAGATACACCTCTGGCTTCCAGAGAGGTGTAACTAAGGAGGGAAGGTCTACCCTGGATGTGGGTGGCACCATCCCATGACTGCAGTCCTGGACCAGATAAGAAGGAGAAAAAGAGGAAGCCAGAGTGCCAGCTCTCATCTCATTCTGCTTCTTGACTGTGGATGTGACCAGGTGCTTCATGAGTCTGCTTCCAAGCTTTTCTTACCATAATGGGCTGTACCTCCAAACGGTGAGCCCCAATAAATCATTCCTCCCTTAAACTGCCTTTTTTTTTTTTTTTTGGTCAGGCATTTGGTCAGAGCAACACAAAACTAATACAAAATAATTCTTAATTGCATAAGTGTGCCATTTTATATGTTTTATTGGAACTGTAGGCTTTCCTAAGCAAGGTTGTCTTACATCTTACACATCTTTATTGTGCTCCATATTTTGTCTACTGTTGTGCTAAGATCACACATATACTTAGCAAACAGTGATCTTTTGTTGCTAGTCACAAGGGGTGGGCCCAGCACTTTTCAAGAAAGGCTGCTGCTTAAGAAGGTAGAAAAATTATGAGGAAAAAAAGTTGGAGGTATTTGGATCTGCCATTTGACTTTTAGGTCATAGAGAGCAGATTTTATTTGACTAGTATACAATGGCATCCTTGAGCTATTCTATGGCTTGATTCCTGGGATCCTGGGTATATTTCAAACAAATTTCTGAGTAAACATAAATTATCTGGGATTTATGCTAAGCATACAACTTCTGGGTCCTATGGTAAGACCACTCTTAGTTTTGAAAGGATCATTGCACTATTTTCTATAGTAGCTACCTGTACCATTTTACACTCTCACCAGCAATATGACTGATGAGGGTTTCCTTCATCCTGACCAGCACTGTGTGTTATCACTAGTTCTTACTTCAGACACTCAGATTGGTGCAGTGATAGCTGTGTGTGGTGACACCCTCACTGTGGCTTTCTCGGATGGTTTTGATGGTGAATATTCTCCAGGGTGCTTATTTGTCCACTATGGATCCTTGTCAGAGAACTGTTTGTGCACATCCTTTGCCTACTTTCTAACTGTATTGTTATTTTTTTTAAATATTTTGCAAATTCTATGTATACTCTATACACATTTAAAAAATTGTTTTTCATTAAGCTATTTTCTATTCATTTTACATATCAACCATGGATTCCCCTGTCCTCTTTCTTCCCACCCCCCAGCCTTTCCCCCCAACCCACCCCCCATTCCCACCTCCTCCAAGGCAAGGTCTCCCCTGGGGAGTCAGTAGAGCCTGGTACATTCAATTGAGGCAGGTCCAAGCCCCTCCTCCCTGCACCAAGACTGAGCAAAGTGTCTGAGCATAGGCACTAGGTTCCAAAAAACCAGCTCATGCACTAAGGACAGGTCCTGATCTCACTGCCTGGAGGCCCCCTAAACAGTTCAAGCTAATCAACTGTCCCACTTATCCAGAGGGCCTGATCCAGTTCCATGGGGGCTCCTCAGCTACTGGTTCACAGTTCATGTGTTTCCACTAGTTTAGCTAGTTGTCTCTGTACTTTTTCCAATCATGGTCTCAATACCTCTTGCTCATATAATCCCTTCTCTCTCTCTCTCTCTCTCTCTCTCTCTCTCTCTCTCTCTCTCTCTCTCTCTCTCTCTCTCTCTC